>NDGN011386681.1:0-21432 GCA_002564285.1 Tympanoctomys barrerae | reverse complement strand
TATTGAATCTGTCCTAGCGATTTGATTTGAAACTGTCTAATTGCTATTTTTATCAATAAAATTATGAGAAAAAAATAATAAATAAATAAAATAAAATAAAAATAAATAAATAAAAGTACTGGGTAGAGTAAAAAAAAATTTTAAAATACATGTTAACCAATTACAGACATTCTTATGGAAATAAAAAAGGTAAGTTACAAATTCAAAAAATTGTAAAACATGTGACAATAGATTTGTGTATAGAATATACTTTAAAACTCTTATAACTCAGTAATAAGAAGACAAATAATCCAGCTTTAAAAGTAAAAGATTTAAGCAGTCTATAAATATTAAGCATGTAACAAGACATTCAGTTATTAGTATTAGTTATTAGACAAATACCAACTAAAATCACACTGAGATCTCACTGTATTTTTATCAGAATGGCTAAAGTGTCCATATCAAATATTGATGAGTATGTGGATCAACTAAAATTCTCATACATGTCATACCATATGGTACAGTCACACATACAACCAGTTGGCAATTTCTTAGAAAGCCAGAGAAATATCTACAAGACAAAAAATACCTATAAGACAACAATTTCATCCAAAAAGAAATGAACTTATTTCCACACAGAGATGTATACCTGAATGTTCACTGTAGCTTTATGTGTAATAGCCCCACTTTGGAAATGACTCAAATGCCCATCAACAGCTGAAGGAATAAACATACTGTGGTCTGTTGATACAACAGACTACTCTCTAAAAGGAACAACTGTTGGTATATGCAACCAGATGAATGAATGCCAAAATAGTTATGCTGAAAGAAGCCAGACCAGTAGTGCTTCCAGGCCACAACAGAGCCAGAAAAATACACACCGAATGATCTTATTTATTAAAAATTGTAGCCCACGCAAATAAATCTATAACAACTGAAAGCAGAACATTGTTTGCCTACAGGTAGGGCAAAGGAAGGCATGGATCTGCAAAGGCCTAGGAAACCTTTGGGGGTGATGGGTATGTTCATTGTCTTAACTGTAACTGTGCTTTCATTGGCAAATACATTTCTCAAAACTCGTTAGATTTCATGCTTTAAATGTGAGCCGCTTACTGCATATCAGTGCCATTCTATTAAATCTGTGAATAATTATACATAACTTTTGCACAAATAAGTTTAAAAAAAGCTAAGTTCAGGTGTCCTTCCTGGAACACCTGGCCAGGATCTGATTGCCCAGCCTCACTTCCCTGTGCTCCTCTGCTCCAACTTGGCCACCGCGGGTCTCACCGATCAGCAGCTGGAGCTGCGACCTCAACACCTCAGAACTTGACACCTGGGATGAGGCCATGGGTTTGAGCCACAGTGGCCACAATCTCACACTCTGGCGGGAGACTCTCTTCCTGCCATTTAACCTGCTCGGTGATGGAATAATAGCAAGAAATAAATAAAAGGCTGGTGGGGTGTTTCAGGCACCAGCGACAGCTGCACAGAAACCTGCTGTGGTTATGAGCAGTTCAATGTGGCCAGCTCCTCGCCTTCTCACTGCAGGCCCAGAGCCCACATTACCTTTCCTAGGTTTTCCTGTCCCTCCAAAAGCCTCTCCCTTTACATTCTCCATCTCTTCCCTGGCACATCTCCAGACGGGCCTGTGATTGGGTTACATACA
Source organism: Tympanoctomys barrerae (assembly GCA_002564285.1). Classification (NCBI taxonomy): domain Eukaryota; kingdom Metazoa; phylum Chordata; class Mammalia; order Rodentia; family Octodontidae; genus Tympanoctomys; species Tympanoctomys barrerae. Next base: position 19,787 of record NDGN011386681.1, on the reverse strand, counting down.
AGTTTCCTAGGCTGCAACTTCCTTTTGGTCATAAATCACCTCTTGCACACTCACTTTTTCCTTCTCATTGTTCTTCAGTATTAATAGCCTCAAGTCCTGGGAGCATTAGAGAGCTGTTCCAATTTTGGTTTGAAAATCAATTTGGAAGCTAGGGGTTGGCTTTGTTTAGACTTCCAGTCCCTCTGGGCAGGCCAGTTCCTACAAATTGGCCAAGGCAGGGATGAGGGGCTTCTCTTGAAATTCTGGATACTTTGGTCCCAGTGTTTTTCTTTTACTCCACCTCAAAAATTAAAATGTAAATTCTAGGGGAAGAAAACTTGCTGCCTTCTGCTGGGTGAGCTAATAGATTTTTTTTTTAAATATTCATTTCAAAGTAGGTCACATCTATCATAAAAACAAGGAATAAATATGAAATCTGTGTTTGTTAAAAGATTCTGATACTTTTTTCAAATTTTGGGGAACATTTTTCTGCTAAGGAGTTCTATTTCCTTGGTTGGCTGCTGAGCTCCTGCAGGGAAAGTGAGAAAGTGTCAGGTCTCATCAAATACTAACGGGGTGGGGCTCCACAGCATGTGGCAGCAGAGACCCTGTGATGGCTAATGGGTCTAGCAGCCTGGCCCCAGCACCAGCCATCTGGGAGAGGCATTAGGGATAAAGGAAATAGGCCTTGTGGGGTTTCTCACATATACAGCATTGACTTATATGGTCTGCCCCCCAACCAGAGCAAGAAATGGATCTGCTAATCTTCAGCCTAGAGACTGACACCAAGCCCAAGGCATCATGGTTGGCTTTCTAGAAATCTTCCTCATAGAGAGAAGAAGCTAGTGTGCACTGTCCACCTGCTCACCAATAATGACCAGCCTCCCAACTGTGGGTTGAGCTGGTCTGGCTTCTTCTACCTGTCCCTGGAATGCAGGGACACATCTGTGAATTGCAAGCTTGAGCCCATGCTTGAAAGGCATGTATTCTTTTTTCTTTCTCTACCTCTTTTAACCCTCTCTCTATCCCTATGATATTAGAGTCAGGGTTTCATTTTTCACCCTAATAACTGGCTTGGGGCCAAACCATAGGCACCCACTTCATGTGTTCCCTTGACCTTCAAGCTAGTCCACTATGCCATACCCACAGGTTCCCACCTCTCAGCTAACGGTGGGGCTCAGGTACATCAGGTGTGAATTATTTAGCTCCAAGTGGCTCCCTGTAGCCTCCTCCCTCCCAGAGATGTCATGATTATTTCAAGAGGCAGATAAAAACTCTTGCATCTGGTGAGGGAGGCTATTAATCTATTCATTAGTGGGAGACAATGTCTCTTTTGAACTCAGTAAGTCTAATTGTGAAAGGGAACAAAGCTTAACAATTACAGACAGAGACAGGCAAAGAGCATCTGTTTCCATGACGTCAGGACTTCAGAGCAGCTCACAAAATGCCCAGCGCTCGCTCCTGGCTCCACTGAGTGGGAGCTCTACCAGGACAAAGGGTGATAACAGGAGACTGACATTGAGTCCTCGCTACACACCCCACACTACAAGCACTGTGAATGGGAAATCTGGTTTAATCCATTATACAAGTGAGGGAACTGAGGCCTAAAATGCTCAGTGGCCTGGAGTGATATAGCCAGAGCCAGGACTCGATCCAGGCTACTGGTCTCACAGCCTGAACTCCTACCCACCACTCTGGCTCCAACTCTGGAAAGAACAGCAGCAGGAGCAAAAGCCAAACTGTAAGCAGCCTCCACCCAACAGCCTTACTTAAGGCACCATGGTCATCTGCTCTGTGTTCCCTGAAAATCACCCTAGATCTGTGCTAGGTGAGCTGGAGGCTGCAGACCGACCCATCCACAGGAACCTGGAGGGGCCAGTCTGGTTGGTAGTCCCTTTTCATTGACAAGAAACATAAGATGCAGGAAATTAAACAACTCTCCAAAATCACAGAATGACAACGTGAAAAAGCTGAGACTCAAATCCAAGTTGATGACCCTGAAATCCAGTACAACTTGAAAAGTCATGGGCAAACCTTCCACACCATTTTACTAACAAATTCAGAGTCTTGTGATCAAAAATTCCTGGGACATCCATTGTTCTAGTCACCAAGGGAAGGTTCACAAAGTACCCCTGTCCCTTTGTGGGTAAGAAGTTCCCTCCACTAGGCTCAGACCCACTTCCTTGGAGCCCAAGGACTCATAATTCTGAAAAGGAGTTTATGGTATAGTTCTCTAAGCTGAAGCACAGCATGTGTGTCCTCAGCACAGCGGGGGAACTGCCATCTCTCCATCCCTCAAGGACTATGGGCCACAGATTATGGGAAACTCCTCAGTCTGAGGCTATTTACTGAGAGTTTAGAGACTCCCTGATGGATGGCTTTTTTTTACCAGCTGTGGAGGACATGCCTGGCCAGTGTACAAGAGTGCCAGGTTGTGAGAGTTAATGCCTTTGGAAGTGGCCCTGACCTGATGGAAGACAATAAATGTCCCCAGCTTTCTCACATTTAGATGGAATAACTCTGAGCCATGTCAGTGATGTATACAGAAAGCTCCAATGGCACCCACGTCCCATTGTCCCCGTTCAAGTGGCTTACTCAAATGGACACCCTCACTCGGTTTCCTCCTTTCCCTTCTGTTTCACCTCCCTACTTCCCTTCTAATGCTTGCTGGGAGCCAATAAACTACTCATCCTCCAATCTAACTCCGATCTAGGATTCTCTCTCCCACTTCCAACCCCCCAGAAAAATCTTTCTGTCTCTTCCTAGAATTCAGGACAGTTGAGAGCTTAAGCTCTTGAAAAGACAGGCCTTCCAGGTGGCATCATGCTGGACACATTTGTTGACCTCTCACAGGCTCTGTTTTTGCAGAGACAATACAAGTACACTGTGCTCACAGACATGATGTGTGTATAACAAAGGTTTTACATTGTGCCAAGACCACAGAGACCTCTCACAAAAAGGCAACTGCCATTGTTAGTATTATTGCCCTCCTTTCCTGTTAGAATAACCCTAGCACTGGTCTTCCCTCCCTCACCAAGCTGTGATTGAAGTTACAAACCACAAATACCTTCTCTCTGCCTTCCTTAAAGAGCTTCTCCCAAAGTTGATGTTAGAGCTTCCCCAAAGTTAGATACCTGTTTCATCAAGTTGCTTTGTTCAGACTTTGAATAACCTACTCCTGGGTGAAAGTATGCTAACTGTCCTGGGTTTCAGGCTCAAAGAGCAGAACCTCTAAAATTTCTGCTGCTGCTTCTACATCGTGAGCCTTTGTTGGCTGCCCTGGGCAAGCTTTCAGTGTCTTTGCCTCTCATCCACCTCTCACCAGACAGTGAGACCCTCAAGGAAAAGGTCTGTGCTTGTCCACACCCTGGTGGTCTGTGATACGTGCTCAGTATGTGTTAGCTGACTGAAAAATCTTACATGAGTGAGTCAGATAGCAGCAGACAGCCGCCATACTCTAATCACAGACAACTGGATGTTGCCGAAGCCACACTAGGCTGAACTTTGAGAGAAGATGTCTCAGAAATCAAAAGGTGGCAGGCTGTCACTATTTTGCAACTTTGCCCAACTGGATGTATTTTATAGATGCCAGGTTGCATCTAACTTTGCTGTGTGTATGCATAGTTTGTAGTCAGTTTTCAAGTCATAAGTCTTGAATCTTCTCAATTTATAGGATCTTGAATTCTGATCATCCGGCCACTATGATGAAATATTGAGCCCTTTGTTAGCACCAATATTTATTAGCTGAGATTTTAAACACTTGATTAGGAATGAATTCAACCACTATTCATAGCTGCTTGTGAAGTATTAAGACATCTTAAAGACATCTTGGCCCTAGGCAGGTCATTAGACATGTACACTGGCTGCTATAACTAGTAGAGAGGCCAGGACTGTGCTTCACACCCCAGAGGTTTAAAAATGAATTTTGTGCTTAGCAAAGAGCTGTCACCAAGCCTTTGTACTTAATTCCATAGGTGAGAGTAGGTCACCCCCAAACCTGATCCAAATTTATGGATCTAGACTTACTTGCATGCTACTTTCAGCTACGAAGCCCAAACCCCATCTTGACTAATTAAATCAGAATTTCTGAGCATGAACACAAAGATAGAGGTTAAATGAATTTCCCAGGGGCCTGAAATGTGTAGCCAGCCAGGGCTGAAATACACTGCTATAAAGAAAGGATACTGATTCAACAAATTCAAAGAACCCATTTCTTAGAAATCGGTAGATTAGAAGGAGCAGGTTAGATGACAAGGAAGAACGGCAAGAAGTAGATAGACCAGGTACTACCAGTGATAGTGATAAAAGAGAGAATGTGGAAATCAGAGAGAATTTTAAAATATCTTTGTCTTGGGTCACTACAGAGAGCCCTTCCTGGTCTTCATGTCAGTCAGGGAAGTTTATATTTGTAATATCATGATTAAGTTATTGGAATCCTGTCAAGTTAATTCCAATCTCCCACTTCCAATGCAACCTACAGCAAGTATAAAAACACTAAGGCATATTTGTAGTTATGGGGAGCCAAGGGGTCCTAAGACCAGCCACAATGATGGTTCTCTGGAGCAAAGGCCTTTACTCAGGACCAAGCCCAGCTTTTATTCATTTATGAAGAGAGGAGCAGCTTGAGGACGAGTGACTGAGAGTGGTGGGAAGTATTTGAGTGCCATGAACTGGGAGAGGTAGGAGGCCTGCATTTACCTCAGCAATATGCAGAGAGAAAGATATGCAAAAAAAAAAAAAGTAATCTGCATTATACAATTGAGATAGTATCTAATGTTTTGGGGTCCAGTGCTTCAGCTCAGATGTGTAATCTTCAAGCCCCAAGAAGTCATAGCCTCTATCTCAAGGCTCAATCCCAGCCAAGAGTGTGGTGAACTGGCTCTTCCTCCCATCTTGACTCAGTTCCTATTAATAAGCAACAGATGAGGGGTTCTAGGAAAACACGACGTCATCTTCTGAGACTACCACTAGCACCTAATGCTAGACCAATATGCATTGCTTAAAGCCAATTGAAGGGATAAGGAAAAATCCTAGCCAGCTTGGTACATATCAATGCATGGAAATAGGGTCAGGCTCAGGCAAAACAGAGATGATTGCTCTTCTTTCAAGGACAGCTGCCAATGTGGTCCTCCACAGGTCACTCAGTATAAGGGACCTACCACCAAATTGCTTTGTTTAATCTACACATAACCTATCTCTGAGTGAAAGCAAGGGAAACATGCTACTTATCCTGTGCTTCAGGCTCAGGGAATAGAAACCCCTAAAGTTTTTCTTCCCTCAGTTCTCCAGCAGAGCACGTGTTATATTGAATTGTGTCTACTGTATTCTCATTAATTTTAGATCATATGCACCTTGAGGGAAGGAAAAAGTTTGATTCATCTGCATCCTTTCATGCATGGCATTATATATGGGACAATGGAAAAAGACAACGAATTGCTTGTAAAGTGAGTGAGACAATGAACTGTCTTTCTACTTCACATTACAGTTTTAAAAAACCTCAACAACAATGAAGGGACTTTACTAACTGAATGGAACTTTAAAATGGAAAAGCCTTTATCATCTTGTTGTCCATTCAGAGATATTTACTTGGCACCCTTCTTGGTATACCAGATGCCAAGCAGAGTGCTTTTAGGAGAATACAGACTTGAAGATGCACAGGAGGTAAACACATGGGGAAAAAAAGAACAGAAGCTCAAAATAGGGTATGTTTAGGGTATGAGTTCAGAGTTCAAGTAAAAACTGACAAAGCTGAAATATGGAGGAGCCCAAAGGCCAGTCCACGCACCACTGTTAAGGAGCTAGAGGAGGTGCCATACCTGCTAGAAAGATTTCCTTCCCAAATGATTACATAAAAAAGTGGTTATCCTGTGTTATGACAAATCCACTCATACTTTGTCTCATAATTATGAATGAGCAAGACATTGTCCAGCTGTACCTCCCAACCAATCTCCTTCCTCTATTCAATGGTCACCACACTCTGCACCCCTGTATCCCAAAATGAGCAAGCCAGGGAGAGGAAATAGCTTTTCTTTTCCAAATGATCCACAACTGTAGTCTCCAAGCCCCAGTCTTCAAACTCCTCACTGGGTTCCTAAAGGAAGAAGTTTCCTGACCCTAAACTTGCCAATTCTTGAGCAATGGGCTTCTATTTGAAGGAAAATCTTCCCAGAATCCTCCCTGCCTACACTGAAGACATTGAAGGCCTTAGTTTTCAGGCATGGCTGTAAGTTGCTTCTTGCTTCTAGAAGTTCCTTGAGACATACAGGAAAACATTGAGGATTCAATGGGGGAAGCAGGTCAGGAGTGATTAGAATTGGGTTTCAATCTTCACCTTAGGCTGCTGAATTTTTCCTGACATGAGCTCTTTAGCTGAAAGACATATGAAGACAGGAGACCACCAGGGCATTTTGCTGAAAAACCGCAGCACTATTTCCTGGTCTAAAAATGAACAGATTACTCAAATTTGTCTTCCAATAAATGGTGACATTTGTCTGAGGCTTAATGTACTTAAGTTCAAAATCTCATCAGATTCTCAGAGTGGGAACTATTTCTCTCATTTTATGGATAGGGCACTGAGATGGGCAAGTTAGAGGGGAATGATCAGGCTCCCTAGAAAATGATGAGAGAGAAGATCTAGGATCCTGTTGTCCTGAGTATTCATGGGAGGACATTCTGTTCTATCAGTTTCTCTGTCACCAGTTCCTGGTACATGATGAATGTCAAGTACTAAAGATTCAGCTCACACAGTAGAGCATCATCAAGCAGTGACAGTACCCACAGGGGACCTACCTCATTCTGTGTCTTCAAGCAGTATATGCAAAAGAAGGAAAAGAAAAAGTACCCAAGTACTATACTTCAGAGCAGCCCTGTGAAAGGTCCTATCACAAGGCAAAGCACAGGTTCTTGAAAGAGAATGAGAGTCCACATTCCATCATCTTGAGAGTGGATAGGCCAGTGGGAGCTGAGTAGTTTGGGAGGAAAGACTTGTGGTTGAATCAGACATTTTAAAAAAGGAATAATAAGCATAGTTAAGAAAATTCAATGTAAGTTATTCAGAATCCTACTTCCTATTGTAGCAGATTGGCACAAACTTAACCCTGAGATTCTGACATCCCCAAACATCCCCAGACATGTCTGAATTCCAGAGGACAGGACATCAGTGCATGGCAGATAGCTCACTCATGTGTTCACTCAGCCTGAAAGATTCCCAAGACCCAAAGGCAGATTCCATGGGAGGGGCAGCTGCTCTGCCATGAAATTTCTAGAGCCAGAGTCTCACACTAACAATGCATGTGACAGACAGCCAGATGCAGTTAGCTATGAAGTGGCCATACCTTCACCCTGACAGAAGAGTACCTCTGGGAAACACAGCTTACATTATTCCACCAATTTCTGCATATTCTGTTTCAGTACTCATGCATTTGTGCTCATAGCACATATGCTTTTCTATAATTTGCTTTTTCAAATTGATTGCTATATGACAGTGGGGCCCAGAAAATATGGGAGATAACTTTCCATGCCAACAAAGCCTGTGATGCAGTTGTTTTTTACCAAGGGCAATTTTGTCCCTAGGGTACAAATTTAGCCATGCCTCTCAGTATTTTTAATTACAGTAACTTGAAGGGGTGATGTTACTGGTTACAGGCAAAGATGTTTTCTAAATATCTTTATAATACACAATACAGTCACCACAACAAAGAATTATCCAACTTAAAACATTAATAATACCCAGGCTGAGAAACCCTGCTTTCAGTGCAGAGACCAAAAAGCATGTGATAATTTGACTAACTGTAAGCAGCCCAATTTGACTTGAATGCAGAATACTGTAAGGAACTTAGGATAGGAAAACAAACAAATGAGATTGGGGTAAATCTGGACAACCTGAATTTTTTTCAACTGAGGGTGGTTGAATCATCAAAGAATTCTTGATGACAAAGAGAGGACCCTCAGCTAATTCTCTAGGTCTTTGGCCTACGCAGCTGATCAACACCATTTCTAAACCATGCAAATGGGAAAAGGAGCCTTTCCTCTTCTCAAGAGAAACATTCAGTTGAGGACTGAGGACCCTGTGCATGTTTCTGGGTGTAGGACACCAGTGACCTGCTCCAAAATCAGCAGCAATTGTAGGCTAGAGCTCTGCAGAGGTCACCTGCCTAGGAGTTCTCTGGAGGCCACTAGAGTGCAAGAAGGAACTTGGCAGACCTCCAGATGAGGACCTGCAAACACAGAAGGGGAAGAGTGGTCACAGGGCTGGGAAAAGACAAAAACAGTGCCACCGAAGCCAATAGGCAGAGAGCTTGGAGGAAAGCAAGCAGGTCCAAAGCTACAAGATGGCAAAGAGGATGAGCAGGAAAAGGGTTGGGCACAGCTCACGTATGCTCTTCCCAGGAAGAACCAGGGTTTGAATTTGGGTCTTCTGGCACAGAGCCCAGGACTGCTCCCACAGGCCACATTGCATAGCCGCAGGGCCATATGGATCCAGGCATCAGGTCTGTGCATGGACGCAGTGGGCTGGCTCACCCTGCATCACTACAGACACGTGATGATGATGAACAGTCACCAGAGCAGAGTCTGCTGTCACACAGAAGCTTTCCTCTTCCTTCCAATGTGAGCTGCAGGCCCCTGGGGGCTGCAATGACTGCTTCTGCAGCAGCTTTACATTGAAAAAAATAAATATCACTTACCTCCTGGGGACATTCACTGTGGAGTCTCCTCACTGGAAAGCCACATGAGCAGTTGGGGCTCCCTGGCCAGGAGCTCCTCAAAGCCTGGTTTCCTGAGATTCACATGTCAGAGAAACATCAAAAAGAGATGTACAGTCATGCCAGGGATTAGAGAAATGCAAGCTTAAACAAGTTCAAGGCCAGACAAGGTGGCTCGTGCCTGTGATCCCAAGACTCAGAGGCTGAGGCCTGTGAAATGTAAGTTTGAATCCAGGCTAAGGAACATAATCACTTAGTGAGATCCTGTCTCAGAATAAAAAATAAAAGACAAAATTTTAAAAGGCTGAGGATGTGGGCCTGGGTTCAATCTTCAGGACTATTACCACCAAAAAATTAAAGTCCAAGTTATCCTTCCCCATCAGACTGACAAGGACAAAAAAGCCGCAAGTGCCCTCAGTGAATGTATATCCACCACTCGTGGAAGCTATAAAATGTGGAGGAAGAGGCATTATCTCTTTGGAGCACAATACCTATCAAACGTGTCTATCATTAACCCTTTGCACTAGCAATTCTGCTTCCAACTATTTGTCTCAGAAGATGTTCATTGCAACCTATAAAGGCAAAAGTTTAGATAGAAATGGGTTCATCAATAAACCATGATTCATGCATATTGTGTAATACTCACTGAGTTGTACGTAGCTATTAAGAAGTAAGAGGCAAGTCTCCACATTAGTATGAGAGGGTTAGGAACTGGTCTTAGACCACACAGCTAGTAATTTCAATAAGCAGTTTCATACCAGACAATCAGCCTGTAAATTCTGCATAGTTGGCCAACGTAGGACAGTGCTAAATGTGTAAGCAGAGGAGGAATAGATTTTTTTATCTATTGAAATGACAGGAGGCTTAGGATGCTAAAGTTCACTTTCTTAGGTTAACCAGAATGAAATCATGCTTTTTCAAAAATACAGAAAAAAATAAAGGAGTGGTGGTTGTTGAGGATGGAGTTGGTGTAGCAAGCCAGGGTTGGAGGAAACTGTTCTTTATCTTAACTGTATCATTACTCTGGTTTTACAAGATGTTATCATGGAAAGTGGATATGATCATGCAGAGGATAACTTTGGATTATTTCTTACCACTGCATGTCAAAAGGTTTTGTTTTAAAAGGCATTTTCTGCAGCTAAAATCTCCAAGTTTAGAACTCTTTTAGATGAGCCAAAGTTAAATTTTATACATATGGGCCAGAAGTTGTGTTCTGATTAAAATATGCACAATTAAGGCCTGGCAAATGAGCAGAAGTATCCAATGCCAAGTTCAGTTCTCTACCAAAACCACGTGTGCTTCCACGCTGTTGTCCTTTGTTCCAGAATCTCAGTTTCAAAACATACAGGCATGCACGTGCACACATGTGTGCACACACACCTCCCACTAACACAGTCTGTGAGTCATTTAGATGGAAATAATCTCATATGATTGATAAAAAAAGAACAAGCTATGAAGGCTTCAAAGTGGAGAAACATTTCCAGCCTTCAGCAGGAAGTGAAGAACATCCTTTTGGCTGGAGTTAACATTTAAGAATGACAAGCCAAGCCCAAAGCCCGTTCTTCACAAAATGGCTTAGGAAGGCAATTAGATAAGCCTTCCTAGGGTAGGGAAATGACCATTAATAGTCGGAAAAATTGCTCAGCCTACAGAGCAAAGTGAAGCCCAAAGCTGTCACCTAAGTGTAGGTGATGGGGGTTAAGCATCGCGTACTTCTAACTAAAGCCAACAATTTTGGTCAAGTCCTCAAACCAGACAATTTTTCAACAGGCTAGAAGCATCTACAGTGAAGGGAAGAGGCCCCAAATCCCTTGGAAGTTGGCTCACTGGGCTCATGCATTCTTCCCGTTGACACTGACCACAGAAACCTCCACATGGCAGAGGGAGGGTGACAGGTGCTGCCTAAAATGCTCCTAAGAGCCAGACTCGACACACAGTCAGAAAATCTGTGTTCAGAGCACAGTGGAGCCTGCTGTGAAACTAAGGTCCAGTCCCAGACACCCTGCACACCAGCTGTAACCTGTATATTCCCCTCAACACCCAGATTATTGCAGACATACCAACACAGAAATACACAGGTGAGGCTCCAGGACACCCCAGCACACTTACTCTGGGCGGCTACTGAAAAGACAGGACTTTGCGTGTGCTCTCATTTCCAGGGCACCCGTCCAGAGGCCCTGCTCCACCACACCCAGACACCATGGTCTTTGTGGAATGGAAGCCAAGATGCCAGTATCAGCCTTTCTTCTCTCCCTTTCTTCTCTTTCCCATTACACATCCCCTTACCTCTTCAGATCACATGGGAAGATACTGTTTGGGTAAAGACTTTTTAATTTCATCCCCATTCACTGGAAATATGTAAGAATCTAGTCAATATACTTCCCATGAGATCTACCAGCTAGTCTTAGCAGAGGACTTCAGTTTGTCCCCAGTGGCCAGCCCTGCACAAAAACATGGCATCAGCACCAAGCTCTTTGCATAGCTTCTATCCTGAATCACTTGCCCTAACCTTGCACACTGAATTTCCAAATTTGTTTCTAATCCTTCCAGCATAAGAATCCCTGCCTGGCCTTCCTACTTACTCTTTCATTATAATTCTATTGTATGAAAACTGGAGAGGGGATTCCATAAGATTTGTTAGGACTTAGTGCATGGTACTGGGTGCATAGTAACTGCTCAATAAATATTTTTTATAAGACCAATGGCCTAAGACTGAATCTCTCAGAGCTGGGCCTCATACTTACTTCCCTTTCTGGCAGCTTGATTCATGGATTACAATTTGTATTGATCCATTGGCCAGCTATGGAGCACTATGGCCAAAGTAATAGAGAAAAAGCCAATGCTGGGACTGTTTGGAAAGAATGCCAAGCAGAAAAAAAATCTGAAAATGTAGAATTTACTCTCTAATCCCACAGAGACCAAGGTTAGGTGAGATAGTATGCCACCATATTCTCTGCATACACAAAGGACAAGAGCTGTCTATTGGCTTCCTTTATCCTATAGCTCATGCCCTAATTCTGACCATCTTGTGCCATAAAAATATGCAAGAGTTGGCATCACACAAGTCTTTGGGTTTTGCCACTGTTGTATTTCCCGCAGAGAACTCTGCTCTATCAGCGTTCTGAGGAATATCTTCTATCACATCAGGGTCTCAGCTTGATTTGGAGTTGCAGAGCAGCCTCCACTCTAGAAAGGAAAACTCATGCCTTGGGATGTTGACTTTGAATTCTGACTGCCCTTGGTCACCTACCAGGTTAGATAGCTTTGCTTCTAACAGAATTGTGATAGAAAGAATGACAGAATAGCCAACAGAACCAAAACATCTGGTGTCAGCATTGCCTTCACGACACCTACTCTCTGCATAAGGCACCCAGTGGTGTGAGTGCTTAGAAAAGCAAAATGGAGAGTTGCCTGGAGGGTAGGATGTGGCTGAGACTGGGGGACCGGAGAACTGTTCACCCTGGCCTGGAGCAGCTATTCAATCGTAGGTCTTCCATATCAAGTTTCCAAAGTAGAGACCTTAAGACAATAGAAATGGATTGTCTCACTGTTCACTTGGGCAGAAGTCCAAGGCCCAAGTGTTCATGGGTCTTCATCTCTTTGAAACGTGTGGAGAAATCCCTTCTTATCTCTTCCTAGATTCTGGTACTTTTCTGGCAATGACAATCTTTGGTTTTCCTAGGCTTGCAGATGCATCACTCCAATCTCTGTCATCACTGTCATATGGTCTTCTTCCTATGTGTCTCTGTGTCTCCCCTCCTTCTTTAGTAAGGATACCAGGATTGAAGGTACACCATTCTCTAACATGACCTCATCTTAACTAATTATATCTACAGTGACTCTATTTCCAAATGAGAACACATTTTGAGATACTAGGAGTTAGGATTTTAACATATATGTTTTGGAAGGAACTGGGCTGTCCCCAGACCTAGGAATTTATGGTGACCCAAGAATTCCATAATTGGCAAGGTCTAATGTCCTAGGGAAGTGATATGAAAATAACAGTCCTCCCATAACACAGAGCTTTCAGCCTTGGCAACAATTTGATGTCCACTCTGGGCACAAAAGTAGCAAATCTGTTTATCAGCAACCTGATTGGCTTGGACAAGCAGTTCATAAATATGCCTAGTACTGGCTAGGGACCAATACATCTGTCATGGCACAGGCTGTTTAAGGAACTTTCATAGCTCACCATAGAGCAGGGAGTCAGAGCAGGGGTCCCAACAAAAGCCAAGATCAAATCTTACATCCCCAGGCCTTGTCCTGAAAGTCAAGCTTATTTTGCTTTAGAAAAAGAATGTTATAAACAGAGAGCTCATACACTAATGTGGTTATACATTGATAATGGTTCTAATCATATTCTATGGCCGCATTCTCATTTCCATGCATTGCCCAAAGACCAGCCCTCAGGATAGGAAGATGTGAGCTAGTGTGGTAAATGGGGTCAAAAATGACAGAAAGAGGCCAAATAGGGATATCAGTGGGAAATAGTGACAAACTTGAAGAAACAAGTATTAGTCCAGATTTCAACCCCTAAGAAAATATCCCCATAGAAAAGAATATTAATAAAATGAAACTCTAAAATTGGATCCTGTAGCAATAATTGCATCCCCATGCCAAACTTTACAGCCATGTGAAGGATGTATGGATCCGAGCAATCTGTGGACAGCCTTGCTGAGCCGAGATTCTTGAAAGTTTGCAGTACACAGGCCAAGATGCTCTGGAAACCGAGTCCTGTGAAAAATGCAGACTTTATGAATTGCACATGTGGCCACAGAGCCAGCTCTGCAGCTCAGAGTAAAAAGATTTGCTCAGAAATCTGTCCCCATGCAGAAGACCACCAGGGCAGATGCAGAGCATACCATGGGTCCCGAAAACTCACTGGGCCCCTCAGGACTTTCTTGGCAAACTCAGGAAGATAGAATGCAACAAAGCTTTGGGCTAGAATTATGCAAGATAGAAACAGGGCCACTGGCCTTTGCCTGGGGGGACCTTCCCAGAGAAGGAGCCTCTAGGGGGAGAAATAGATCCCTTCCTAGCTACTTCTCCTCTTTGTTCCTTCCTCCCTTTTCACACCTGTGAGACAGGGATCAGAATAGCACTTATGTCATAGGTGCCAGGAAGGTGACATGAGTTAATGCCTAGAAAGTGTGTAGATAGCGGTGCCTGGCCTGTCAGAAAGGCTGAGTTCTCGCCCGCAGCAAGCCATCCTCAACAAAGCCCAAGTTCCAGGGTTCCCCCCACCCCTACATCAACAAAGCCCAAGTTCCAGGGTTCCCCCCACCCCTACATCGCATTGATTGCCGTGCTCTCTAAAAGTTCAATTTTACTTTATAGATCCCAGATTCCCCTCTCATTTCGTCTCCCCCCAACCCATTCACAATCTGGAGCAATTCCCACTTACTGTCATAGGATCTAAGGACAGGAAAGGCCCTCCTAGGTCCCTCAGCTTCCGCCTCTGCCCCAAGGCAGAGCTCTGTTCACACCGACTTCGACAGATGGATGTCATTTCAATACAGGAAATATTTATTGAGCATCCACACTGGGCCAAGTCCTGTGCTCAGGGCTGCTTGGAATCCACACAAGAATGGAATAAGCAGAGTTCCCTCAGTCTGTGTGGGAGAAGTGGGAACTCAGGCAGGAGCTGAGATGCTGCAAACCACAGGTAGAGATTCTTTTTCTCCGGAAAACCTCACTTTGTGCTTTTAGGATTTTCAACTGATTAGATGAGTCCCACTTTCAGGATTAAGGGTAATCTCCTTTACTTAAAGTTAACTGGCTGTAGATGCTAACCACATCTGGATTCAAGTTTGATTACATAACTTGGCCCTGTACTACAGAGAGTTGATACATAAAATCAGCCATCACACACAGATCCACTGGTCCTCGCCCTACTTACTGCATGGAAAGTTTTTCTTCGTGACCGCTTTCATGACCTATGGCAATGTCAGGCCTGCAATGAGACAGGGAGGAAACAGCTTCCCACTGATCTTCTCTGGCTCCCATTGCATGGAATCCCCATAATAACAAATCTTTCATTCCACTGCATTTATATTGGTTCCATTTCCCCGTTTGAAGAATATCCCAAAGAATATATAGCCCATGTCTCTAAATAAACTGACTTCATAGAATATTGCAGTACCCTCTTGTTATGGTTTGTGAATAGTTGTCCCCCCAAAGCCTCATGCAGTCATGGGGCAGCTTCTGGAGTTTGTGATTGATTACTGAGGGCATAGATGCTGCACCTGCCCTGGCGCAGGTGATTTGCATTACAATGTAAGGTGGGAAGAGAGGCTAGCAGCTTGAGCTGCTGCTACCTCTCCCTTGCTCTTGCTCTTGCTCTTTGCCTCCACCATGAAAGGTTGCTCTCTGCTAAGTGCTATTCTGCCTTGGACCCATCTGAACATGAACTGAAACTCCCAGTAACTGTGAGCTAAATAAACCTTTCTTTCCTTCATTTTGGGTGTCGGGTATTTGTCCCAGCAATGAGAGAAGAGTAACTAAGACACCTTTGAAGCCCTTAGCTATGGCTCCTTGGGTGCTCATGCCTGGCAGGTTGGGGACTTTCCTATGGGGTGCAGTCCAAGTTTTAAGCCAACAACCAAAGTACAATGCTGTTTCTCCCAAAACCATAGTGCATGGGCCAGAAACTGAAGAGTGAGAGGTTCTCTAAAATAGTGTATCTGATTATCCATCCTCACAGATTAGAACCCTCATCCCTAGAAGGCTGTCCTCCCTGATGAAAAATGCCACAGTTGGGTTCCACTAGTGGCCATGCCCTGTGAAGGCTGTGGATCTCTGGCTGCCATGTCCCTAAGAAACAGACTCCACATGGTGCTTTCAAGGTTACCACTGCTCATGCCCATGTCAACAGCATCCAAAATGCCTGGCTACACCTCCCAGTGCCAGAGAGAGCAGAGTTCTCTCAGAACCCTAAGTACATACTTTCCTTCTAATCATATATAGCTACAAAATTACTGGGGAAACCCCAGTCCTGGGGCCTGGGATCTTCTCAAGAAATAGCCTGCAACAATGAGACATTCCCTTTGGAGCAACCCATTACCTCACCTACTGATTTGGCTCTCAATAGCTTCAGCTCCTGTATCGTCAACAGAAGCTTGGGGAAGTGGAGGTTGGTCATATTGACTTGCCCACTGGGCAGCTCCTTTCTACCTCTGTCTCCTCAAATCTTACCCAATACTCCTATAGAGAACAGTACCATCCTCTTTTCTGTAATTGGTCTTGAGATCATTGCCAACACATATGCTTTCCTTCATTCACTAACACCCTGTACTGTTCAGGCAGGCTGGGGCTCCCATATGGTGGTATGGCCAGAACCTTAATTTCTGAAAGGTCTGAGCCCTCACTGCCCTTCCTGTGTTTGGGTTGCAGTACTTGTCCATTCACTTTTAGTACTGGATATCCTAGAGAATTCCACTGGTTTCAGAAATCATCTTTCTTGCCCCCACTATGTAGCTGCAACTCGTTCCTGCATGATCAGGATCAATTACTCCAGCCAGCTAAGTAGCTCCTTTTTCTGTGTGTTGGTTCAATGGTAAGTCTGCAATGACAAAATTTTTATATTTCAATGTAGTAGAACCATATTAAGCTACCCTGTTTAAAGTATCAATTCTGTGTGTGGATTTTTAGGCGTGAGAGACACAACTCCCATTGGTAATCCTTGTGGCTCAGAATCACGTGTTCTGGCCATGGAGTGACAGCACCACATCATCTTCTCTGATTCAAAGCATATACTATGTCCTGTAAAACAGCCCTGTCCTGCCTGTGTGCTGTCTCCTGAAGAGAGCTGCAGTATGGTGACTTACTGAGTCTTCCGTAAGTCACCATACCTTGCATTTAGCAAAACACTTCCAGCTAATGGGGTATAAGGGGAGAAAAGTTAATCCCATGCACATTATCTCATTGCTGTACTTGCTTTGCTGATACAGGGGTTTCTGGGTCAGAAACAACATTTAGAGTATGACGTGATGGTAGGTGAGCCATCCCATGCACCCATGAATGGTGCTGATGAAGCTGATGGAAGAGGTCCAATTTAGTTACCCTGCTACCCTGTGGCTGGCTAGTTACTCTAAGAGAAGTATTATATTGGGGCTCAGAGTTAGTCTCCACTAAAGGCAGATTAGGCATACAGATGTACTATTAGCCAAAAAAGTCTAATATGAAAAACTACTAAAAATGAAATTAGAGTAGTGGCAGAAATCTCAAAGAATACAGGAACTGCAGCTCTAGATAGCAGCCACCATCCCTTAGAGCTGAGATATGCTACCCAATGAAGATCCCTCCCTCCTCACCCACTTGAGCTGGGATTAGAGAAGGCACCACCCATGGTCCAGTGGATCTCAGAAAGGTCCCAGAGATCCCCTTCTGGTTCAGCTTGCTGGCAGTGTGCCTTCTGGGTGTCAGAAGGGGGTCCAGGGAGATGGCTCAGTGGAATAAGCTCTTCTCTGGCAAGCTCAAGGACCTAAATTCAATCCCGGTTCCACCAAAATAAAATTTAAAAAAAAAAAAGAAAGAAAGAAACGCTTTGGAACATAGTTGCAGATTTGGGGGCTGGGGAGATGGCTTAGTAGAATAAGCACTTCCTTGGCAAGTGCAAGAGCCTGAGTTCAATCCTCAGATCTGCAAGAGAGAGAGAGAGAGAGAGAGAGAGAGAGAGAGAGAGAGAGAGAGAGAGGAAAAAAGAAAAAGAACTTAGTGTCAGAAGACATCCACACTAAGGTATCACACCTTGGAGCTTGGGATACAGACACCCATGGCAGTGCTTAGGAAGGTCATTAACAAGGAGGTAGCTTGCTGGCAGCCCTTCACTGGATATCTGCCAGGAAAGATGTCTGGGGCCTGGAGAGCTGCTAGCCAGTGGGCACTGCCGCAGCGCAAGCCAATCCTCTCTGCCTGCCAGTCAAGCCCTGGGAAAGGTGTCCTCTGCAGAACATGCAGAGCACAAAACAGCCCAATCCCCCTATTCTTAGAACCTGAATCCACTGAACCAGCAAGGGATCCCTGCAGAGGTCTACCAGACTCATAGGAACCAGGGAAAAGAAAAACCCTCCCTCTTCAGCTCTATTAACAAGCTTACATGGGCCAGCTCCAAAGGAGAAACACACGCCTAACTCCACTATCAGGCAGCAGGCAATTGAGGATGGATTTGGTGCTAGTTGGTAGTAAACTGATTATTGGCATAGAGGGTGGGTATGCTAGAAGATGGGGTCAGAAAAGCAAGGACCAGTATACAACAGTACATAATTCCACAAGCAGACTAAGCAAATAAATCTGTGATCAGATGGGCCTAGGACAATTTGGAAAAGCAGTCTTTGGGAGATGCAAAATAAAATTCTTCCCTCTCCTATAATAAGGTGACAAGTTGAACCCAAGAGTAAGAGCTGAGTGTTTTTAGTTCCATTTGATTCTGAGAAAACCATGCTTCCAGAACAATCCCTTTGATCTGCCATGGAACTGAGCACCTTCTCTTATTTTTCCCAGAACCTGACCATGGATGGCTATGACCATGGTAGGGACTTGCAACAATCAGTGGCGTTGGAAGAAATAGGTTTGCATCTCCAGTCCACCAGCACATGACTACGCTTTACCTCCTGGGTATTCTCTTGTCCCTGAGATGTCCTTTCCCAAGTCTATACCCTCTGGGTGACCCCAGATGGTTCCAGAAACAAACTCACTGTATCTGGAAGGTTCTCCCCACCCCACATGGGGTGAAAACCATTAATCACCCTCACCACAACTCTGGCCTCCTGGATGTTGGCAAGGCTTCTACAGCCTCATGACTAAGTAGGCTTGGCATGTACTTTCAATAGGAAGAGAGGAGAGGGAAGACTAGTCCTCATAATGTCTTCATGTGGTTTATAATTTGGGTTTCTCTAACCTCTGACCTTGGGAATCTAGACTTTTGGAATGAAAAGTGGAGAAGCAAACAGCCACTGTGGGACCAGCAACATTCAGGCTTAAGGATAATATTGTTCACATCCACTCACTGGACTAAATCTGTAATACCTCCAAGTTGTGGTTTTGACTTCATAAACATCTTAGTTTAGGGTTCAAACAGTAGAAATTGACTTGCACAAAGAATATTCCAAGGGATCAACGGAATCTCAAGATCCTTGAGATGTTGGGTAAACTGCTTATAGATGTTTCCTCTGTTTTCTCCCCTCACCCCTTGCCAAATGCTTCCTGAGTCCCTACTTAGTAGTCATGATCTTTTCCAGACTGGCTTATCAAGAACAGTTGATTGAGGTCTAGGGCCCTGCCTGTTTCTCAAATTGTAATGAGAACAGTGATCAATTTAGGACCCTGTTGAAATGTAGATTCACCAGAATTTACTTATAATGAATTTTCTTTGTCACAAGTCGGTTCTATAGGAGAATAAGTGTCATCACAAGCTTTGTTCAAATCTGATGCAATTCGGGGCTGGTGAGATAGCTCAGCGGACTAAGCACCTGCTTAGGCAAGTGCAGGGATGGGGGTTTGATCCCTGGCACCACAGGCTGCACCAGTCCTCCTAGGTTGGGTAGTCTGAGCTGGCCACTGAGACCGGGTGTGGTGGTGCACATCTGTAATCCCAGTGCAGGGGAGGCTGAAAATAAGAGGGTCACTGTGAGTCCAAGCTGCATAGTGAGATCCTGTACCAAATACATTTGAAAAAATCAAATAAACTAAAAACAAAATGCCAAATCTGACACAATTCCCCAAGCCCCTAACTTCTTCAGGATGTACACCAGTGACATACAGCTGTGGCTGTTTTCACTAGGATGAAAGAGAGTGAGAATCCTGGACTTGACTTTTCCTTTGTTGTTGTTGTTGGGTTTTTTTTTTCCCCTAAACTGATATGTGAGATATTTGTATCAATAGGCTGGAATAGAAAGGTTCTAAAACAAAAACTAAGAATACTTTTCATAAGATACAATGAAAAGATTTGTCCTTGAATTTTCACTTTGACTAACTCTGCATGCTGATGTCTGTGGGCTAAGCACGTACCCCGAAGACAGCAATGTGCAATACAGAAGCCGTGGCTGAATGCTTCCCATCCTGGTCTTCTAAATGGGCGGCATTTCTAATGTCTTTTCAACTATTATT
>NDGN011386675.1:0-10659 GCA_002564285.1 Tympanoctomys barrerae | reverse complement strand
CAAAAAAAAAAAAAAAAACCACCCAACAACAACAAAAAAGATCTAATTCCAGTAATTACTTCCTCCTAACATTCCTTAGCATATCTTCCTGCTCACTGGTTTATTCCACTTCCTTTCCTCAGCAGGGCGACACACTTTATGGGGACACTTGGGTCACCATCTGTTCTCTTTATTGTCACTTGTCTGCCTGCTTGAGTTTCACAAGAAGCTGACTCAGACCACTACTCATCTTCCTTGAAATTTATCCTTTCCTGACAAGCCCAGCGTGGCTATTTTTATAAGTTGAATCAACTGGCTGTTTTAATTGATCAGACTCTTGTCTTGGAGATTGACCTGGTTATCCCCCAAGCATGAGCAGAGGGCACGGAAGAGGAGAGATTAGTCTCCGTTGGGCTGTGGGTGCTCCTCAAATTATGACTTCCAAGAAATCACTGAGTACTCAGCCACTCTTTAGATGACATTGGTAGTGGCCTCTGCTCCTGGAAGAATTATTTGTAGCATCTGTGCTAGAGCAGGAAATGGCACCGCCACGGCTTTCTGCTTCAGTGCGTCTCCTCCACGGCTCCTCTGTCTCTGTGCCAGTCCTGTGCTGAGAGGCAGGACGAAGCTGACGGTGACCAGCACACATGTGATCCGAAGTGTACCTCGGTAACTCCTGTTGTCCATACATGAGTAAAACACAAAACTGTGAATTTCTGGCCTAGGGAAAATGCCAGTGGACTTGGGGCTGGGGGAGCCGAGCTACCTGAGCCTTTCTTCTGCAACATGCCGGGAGATCTTCACATGTCCCATGATGCTGGGCTCAGTCCGGATGACCAAAGGACGTGCATATGTCCACTGTCCTGCTAACAGTCCACTGCCCTGCTCTCCCTGGGGAATAAAGCCTCACAGCTTTGCTTATGCTGAGATATGTGACCTTAGAATGCTAAAACATCATTTTATTTCAATTTAATACATGCAATATTTTTTAAACACCCACTTTCCCACTCTCAGATTAATCATTTCAGTAGTCAGGAACATCCTGTTATATAACACAGACTCCTCATAGCTGAAAGGACACCAGCTAATGATTAATAGACCAGGAACAGCTCTGAAATTTTGAAATTCGAGAGTATGATCCACATGGGAACTCTACCCCAGAAGATGTACACATGGAGGCCCTTTTACTTTAAAGACATATTTATCTCAGCCGAATATATTGATCTTTTAAATCTTTGGTATCATTAAAGTAACATTAACACAAGTTACCAAGTGGTATGAAATTATGTTGACTTCACATTTGAAGCCGATGCTGCATTGAGCATTTAATATTTTGAAACATCTCTGGTCTCACATAAAAAGTAAAGTTTAAAAGGCAGATTTTAATGAGACAAAGACGATGCACAAAAGGTCCCTGTGACATTTTTCTTGAAGAAAAGGGCACTACAGAGTTGAATTTCTTAGCTCTGCAGATGAATTTGGTGTGACAGGCATGGAATTAGATTTGCCAAGAAAGCCCGAGGTTTCAGTGAGAAATCTGGAGGAGGGGTTCTTTGCAATAAAGCATCCTCTAAGCCAGTAGGGTCACATTCCGTGCACACAAGACCACCAGCAGAAGAGGTTGTGGTTGATTCTGTGTGCAGGTTTCCACAGACAGCCAGACCTTCCTTTGGATTGACTGGCTGCTTTCCCCGCTCCCTCTCTACGTTAGATAAGCTCACGTCTTGCCTTCTGTCGTAGGATGTGCTCTCATCCATTCATGGAGTTGGAACCCCCAAGGTTTTCCTGGAAGAGGCATGATCACCAAGAGAAATGTCGGGGCTCCCTGAGGAAAGGCACACACTGGCTGTGGCATCCCCTCCTGAGGCAGGCTGATGTTGGCCCACAGTGCCTGGAAGGGCCCAGTTGGCGGCTGGGCAGGTCCTCGCGAGGAGACCTGCATCTCTGGGAGCGAACACGCGGCTCCCCAGGGCGTGGCCTTGGACTTGTGGGTCCCTGCCTTAGTTCATCCAGGCTACTGTAGCAGATGACCACTGACAGGGCAGCTTACAAGCAGCAAATGTGTATTTCTTACAGTCCTGGAAGCTGGAAAGCCCAGCACTAGGTCCCCGGAGGACTCAGCATCAGCGACGGCCTTGCCCCTGCTCCCTGGGCTGCCTCTTGGCTGCACTGACACTTTATTGCTGTCTTCCAACTGGCATCCTCCGAGCATGCGCCGGTCCCCTTCAGGGGGGAGCTGCTGTCTGACCCAGTCGCCCTCCAGCATTCCATGTCCTGTACTGCCACACCGAGACAGGAGCCACCCAGGGTTTGGGGTTTAGCAATCCTTCCTTCCGCCAACAAAACTAAAGCAAACGGTGAGACACAAACATGTCACCAATCTGCTAGGTTTTAAAGAGAAGTACGAGCATCCAGGAGACCTCCTACTCAAGGCAATCTGCGCGGTGCAAAATGAATGAGGCATTTACTTCATGGCAAAGGAAACGGGGCAAGGGACAGAGCTGCGTGCGCAGCGAGCCTGGTCCTGGCAGCCCCCGCAGCGAGTGACTCAGGACAGCCCCACAGGGGACTTGCGCTGCAGGCCAAGCCCGCTAAGATGACTTCTGGGACATGCTTCTTACCGCTTCGTGCTGCTTCGTGAAACTGTGATGACAAGAGCCACTGCAGCCACCTGGCCGTCATGAGAGAAACCGGCAAAGGACCTCGGCCCAGAACGATGAAAGGACCTCGGCCCAGAACAATGAAAGGACCTCGGCCCAGAACGATGAAAGGAACTCAGCCCAGAACGATGAAAGGAACTCCAAGTTTTTTAGCAAAAGCAGTATTGGAAGGATTGCCAGCACAAGTTCTGAAAATCAGTCAGGGAAACTGGGAGCTTAGGCTAAAATACAATGGAAAAGGTTTTCCTTCCTCCTTGGCGCTATAGAAATTGAATTATTTAATAAGAGAGTGAGAAGGGGGCATTTAAATGAGGCGCTAACAGATCAGACTTTTAAAGTCAGCAGTGACTGGAACTTTATGAATAAATTACTAGATATTCTGTATTTCTTCCTCCACAGATGTCATGGGCCCCAAGAAGTAGATGAACATTGGTTCAGGAGGATAAAGCGCATCACAGGGGCATCTTGTTCAATGACTGCGAAGTGTACCAATGTCAAAGAAAATAATTTACCTTCTTTTTTTCCTAGTTTTTAGGAAGGTGACTCATTATCTAAATATTTAAGAGGCAAAATTGGTTCTTAATGTACAGTGACTCAGACAATGTGAATTTGCTCAATTTACAGTTACTGACATACCAGAGAGCAAACTTGGGTGCGAACGCTATGACCTGCCTCTGATCTTCCGCCGTGCTGCCCCTCGAGGACATGAGGCTGCCTGACTCATTTGCTGAAAGTCTACGGGAGCCTTAAATAATCCACCAGCTCCGAGCTGTGTTCAGACTCAACTCAGCCAAGCCGTCAGCCCACACCCACTGGAAATAAGACTGTGCGTCTCAGGATGGGTGCGTATCCGAGATGCTGAGCAGTGGTCCTGGCATAACCCCTAATGGGCAGGCAGACTGCGTGCTAGCAGGGGCTGGAGCAGGGTCCTGGGAGGCCCCGATGCTAGGCCACTGCTGCTCGGTTCCCACAGCTTGGCGTGGTGTGCAGGTCCCAGAAGAGGTGCTGGGGTGACTGGAAAGTGTCACTGTTTGCCGAGCAGGGCAGAGCAGCAGGCCGAGCATCCCCAGTGCAAAGATTCAGCGTGAAAAACTCTCCAAAATACACCACTGAGTGCGGACGTCATGCCGCAGGGGGAGGAGATTCTGCGTCATGAAGCCTGCGCTGCGGCAGCCGTATCTGAAGAGGCGGAAGCGCTTGGGGCTAGTGAATGGCAGTGGCTGGAAAATTTAGAGAATGTGCCAGAAAAAAACTAGAAACCCCACAGAGAACATGAAGGGCAGCTCGGAGAGGGTTCAAAAGAAGACAGAGATGCTAAGGAAAGCCTGGACCTCCTCAGAGATTATGGTTTTGCCTAGAATGAATAAAGAAATAAGGACAGCAAAGGACACTCAGATGAGGTCTCAGAGAGAAGCGAGGCCCATTTCATCAGAACTCTGCAGAAAGGTCACCCTTGCCATGTGACCACTAAGAATGTGGTGTGTGCCCACAGGCTTCCTGCAGGGCAGCAGCAGAGGGCCAGCTAGGAGCCTGACAGGAGAAGCACACGAGCAGCGGAGGGCCCGAGGAGCTGCGCGGCTGCTCTAACTTAGGCTGAGGAATGAGCGCCGCAGGTTCACCTACGGTGGGGCGCGTCGTATTGTACTGTACGGTACTGTACTGTACTGTACTGTACTGTATTGTATTGTATTGTATGGTGTTATGTGCAAAGTATAAAAATTGGAAAATTATCAGCCTTGTGTGGAAAGTGGGGAAGAAAAGCAAGTACGAGCATGGCCAAGCTGACGAGGTCCCCATGATCACAGGAAGCGGGTGCTGCTCCCCCAGTGGCACTGCCTGGATTGCAGGGCTGAGGCCTGGAAGTTCCGGAATCCTGTTGGCCGTCCCAGCCCACGCCAGCGGCTCTGCTGCGCCTGGCCCTCCAGAGGACTCTGCCCTGCTCCACTCCAGCAGCAGGCTCTGCCGGGGCTCCAGGACGGCTTGCTCGCCTTCAATGTATGAGCCAAAAATAAAATAAATCTTTCAGAGGCAGAGAGAACTGAAGATGCCAGGAGACACGGGCAAGAGATGAGCGGGGGGAGCTGGGGAGCAAGATCCAGCAACCTGTCTTAGCTTCTGAGGTGTTTCTGGGTCACGCTTGTCCCTCAAAGTCCTCTGGGTTTTTTCTTGTTTTTTTTTTTTTTTTTTTAAAAACAAGCTCCATGGCCTTGTTCCTTTTCATTGGGTTCACCCTAGTATCCTAGTATTCATGGGGCGGTGAGAGTAGAGAAATCAGCAGAAGCCAGCTCTCCCATTACCCTTTAGAGGTTTTTTTGTTTTTGTTTTTGTTTTTTTTTCTAATAATGTCATGCCCATGTCTTTCTCTTCCAAAGAGATGTTATGTATTACAAAAGTTCCTCTTAGATGTGTTTTGGCTTTGTTTCTATTCATGCTTTGCAAAAACACTTAGTGAAGTTTCGACTTGGAACTCCATCTTTCCAGGAAGTCTGCCTATCACTGTTTCTTGGGACTCAGTTGTGTCACATACTTCCCCTTTTGCCCACCAGAAGTTCTAACTGCCTCATGGCTCCCCTTCGGGTCCCTGCCTCCTCGCAGTGGTGGCCTGCTTGCCACGCCAGCCTGCCCCGGTGTCTGCGCAGGTCCCCAGAGGCTTGTGCAGCCCCAAGGCAGCTTTGCTGACGCGCAGCGAGTCAGGGCCCAAGCTCCAACCACACAGACCTCATAGCAAGGTGATGCTGTTCTAAGAAAGACCTCAAGCCCCTGGATGTGCGGGATAGGCTTGGTCTCAGGCAGTGGAAGCAGCAGAAGCACAGACTCTGCATGGACAACATCCTGACTCCAGGTCACATGTTGAGCTAAAAAAATAGACTGCATTAAGATCCTTTTCTTCCCCAGCCCTGTCTTCTGTGGGAGGGGATACTACACCATCTGGTCCAGCGTCATAGTAGTGAGAAGAAATGATGGATATTTAAAATATGTTAGCAGGCCCTGAGAATCCACTCCTAGAAAATGGGAAGAGGAGGCTCGTCTACTCCTACATGTGATGAAAGAGGTGCCTGCTAACTCCAGGCTTTAGCGTGGCACACAGACAGACTCTGGGGGCCCGTCAGCGCGACTGTGCGTGAAGATGCATCTCGCGTGGATCCTGTTCTCTGGGTGCTAATGATCCCGTGTTAAGGCACGCGCACAGCAGCATCTCTCGCGCTTCTGAGACAGTTGCTGTAAAAATGCCCCAGTCTGCGATTTGTCTAAATGATGCCCAGTTATCACCAGCCACGTGGTCTTTTTATCTGTTCTGTCACTGCAGGGAACCCCACTGTGTGTGTGACCTGAATGCACCGCACCTGGTGGAAAATTCCCAAGACGCAGCAGCCTACGGCATGCCCAGTGGCTTCCTTCCTTTATTTATTTATTTTTTTCACTATAGAAGAGCTAAGCCTCTATGTACACATCTCCGTCATTTACATCCATCTACATTAATTGTTAAACAACATCATTCAAATTGCTGCTCATCCACCCCAAGGAATGTAAATACTGAGGTAATTATAAAACTGTATTTTCCATGGACACACATTTAGAGGCTTAGCTGAGAGCCCAATGTCAATGTCACAAAACAGAGAGGTGAACTCCAGCCAGGGTATTTTGCTCCCAGTTAGTAGGCAGCCCAGAGCAGGTAGTTTAACAATGAAAGGAAATTTGAGTGTGGAAACGCAAGCTTTTCCCCGAGCTAACACAGAGACAGAAGGCGTATTCGCGTCCTTCAGCTACTCCTTGGGAGTGGTGAGACAAAGGGTCCAAGACGAGGCGAAAGGAAAGGAGTCTGCGGATGGATTGCTGGACAAAATGCGTGGTCCAGCCAGGCAGGGCAGTGCACGGCGAGCAGACAACGCAGCCCACAGCGCCGACCCCGGAGCTGCCGCAGACTCACAGACACCCCCACGTGCCAGGCAGAGATTGGGTCTCAGCCTCCATGGACCTCTTCCTTCTTTGATTTCCATTCTTCTAAATTGCCTCCTCCCCACTTTTACACCCCATGTCCCCCCCTTAAGCCAATATCAGCAAACACTAAGTGAAGCTAATAATACCCTACTTCTATCCACCTTCTGTGTCATGCAGTGCAAAGCTGTGCCTTAGAGGAATTGTGCAGAATCATCAAGTCAGTGGCTGTGTGTTGAACTGTGTTCTCCCAAAACGACACTGAAGCCCCAGCCTGCAGGACATCAGATGGGATTGTATTTGCTAATGGGGTCACTGTAGATGTAAAGAAGATGAGTCTGTGTGGGAGAAGGGTGGGCCTGCGAGCAGCTGTGGCTGGGGTGCTTATCTGAAGATGGCTCTGCGAGGACACAGAGACACCTAGGAAGAGCGCCACGGAGACGAAAGCAGAGCCACAGTGACGCAAGCCAAGCGATGCGAACTGCGTGGATTTCCAGCAGTCACCAGGAACAGGACACAGCCGTGGAGTGGACTCCCTGAGGGCCTGTGCAAAAGCCAGCCTGATCATTCCCTGATTCCAGACCTCGGACTCACGGACAGTGAGTGAACACCTTCCTGCTGTTCGTGCCGTTGAGGGTACTTCCTTACCCAGCCCTACGAAATCAATACAGTAACATTTGGGAGAAATCCTAACGTCTTTCTTTCTCTCTCTGGATGAGAATTCCACGCCCCACTGGATAGCGAGAATGACCGCTCATGATCATTGCTTACAAATGCACTCCTGGCGTATGGACCTCTGTCCTGCAAGGTTGCCCCGCCACCCCTGCGACCCCCGGCTGCCCGGCACCTCTGCACAACCTTGCTGTGGGCCACATACAGTGCCCCAGCAGCCAGAATCTGAGTCTCCAGGACAGTGTTCTCCCGGCTTCTACGAATCCCCTCATGGACTGTTGCCCTGAAACAAATGCATTTGCTGCTTACAGAGAGGCCTGCAATGAAGTTAAATAATCCAAGAAACATTGGTAATGAACTCACAGCAAGGCATAGCCGTCAGATGAACTAAATGCTTATTGAAATTAGATGCACTCGCTTTGCCGTGGGGTTTCTACCCGGGCAGCGTTGGGATGTCTGTCCTGAACTCATCATCAGCTTTGTTTTGATGTTCTTCTCAGAGCTCCCTAATCTCACTGAGCTTCTTCCAATAGGAATAATTGCTCCTTAGCTGTACTAATGCAGCAGCCAATCACGCAAGCTGCTTAGTCTACATGCTAGTTCAGGAAGGGCTTGTCAGGAAAGAGTTAAACTTGTGTAGCTTCTAATAAGAGTTGGGGGGCTGAGAGAACCCCTGGGCACTCAGGCAAGGCTAACCCTGCACAGGGAGAGGGAGGGAGACAGGAAATGGACAAGTTAAGGAAGGTCCACCAATGCCTCTGGGGGCAGGGAGAGAGGGAAAGCAGTGGTGGCTGGGGACAGAAAGGCTGCAGGGAAGGTGGTTCCTGTCGCCCTGAGATCAGCCCACCGAGGGCTCTTGCTGGGCTCAGCTGCGGCTGAGAAGCGTGCATGAGAAAGTTGGTCTCAGTGCCATCAGAGAGCGGGGCTCCTGCGCACAGGGGTCAGGTCCTGGCGCAATTATCGTCCTATCTTCTCACGAGCCTCCCGCTGTAAGCGGACTGCCTGCATGCCTTGGTATGTACTGGTTTAAAGTTTAACTGCCGGGGGCAATTTTAGTTCTCAGTTCTTGAAAGAAACCTCCTGTGGCATGACCTTCAAGTGTTTATGACACCTACCCTGTTCTATTCTGTGCTCCTGTTGTGGACACACACATGACGTATTACCTTTTAAAAAGAAGGCAAACCATGCAGATTAGATGCCTTCTGAGATCTGTAACTGTCCTCCGCCCTGAAGTAAAATGTCTCTAAGTTGAAGGACCTTATTTCAGGGCACTGTGCTAGACATCACATGAAGATAAATTCGTACTAGCGTCTCCAGGTGACTATATGATGCACCGCGTCCTGTGAAGCGGCGACCCCGCTTAATGAAACAGCTGGCTGAGGCTCTTCCATGCTCTGCTTCGCTTTAGTGAGGATGCTCCTGGAAATCATAGTCTGCACGACTCTGCGCCGAGAGTGGCTGAAGCAAAGGACTGCATCTAATTTTTACCCCACCGATCAGAGCCGACGTGCTGGGCATGGCGCCCTCTGCCTTGCCCACACTTGGTACCTGGAAAGGATTTGTGAGAGCACATTTGCAGGCATTGATACAGTGGACCGGGCCTCCCGATCCTCTGGGAAGAGGGTGTTTTGAAAACTATGGGACACACAAAGCACCCGAGAGTCAACAGAAGACGTGAACACTGCTATGTAGAATCCCTGCCCTAGACACGCACTTAGCTCGCTTCTTCTTGACCCCTTCTTCTTTTGATTGGGCCCCTCAGTTTCATTGTGTTCCTTTGTTCTAAGCTTAGACTAGTTTAAGAAATGCAGATTAATCCCATAAAAACACCATGGCTTATTAATCCTTTTTATTATATTAATGTGGAAGTGTCACTTTTACTTATCAGTTTTATTGAATGTTTTTCTATTTTTTTCTTCATAGCTTGTTTGTGTCTGGGACTATACACTATAAATTGAGTTTAAAGGACATCTGAGACTGTCCTTGTCCTGCCCTTTGAGCCAGATTGGAAGACAGAAACTCCCTGCTTTTTTCTGATCGGAGTTGGAGGCCCTAGTGCTGTTGCCGCTGCGGCACTTACATGGCAAGACGGGAGCTGCTGAAAAGACACTGGCGAAGCTGCCACGTGCCCTCCTCGCTCCGTGTCTCGTCCTCGTCCTTGCAAGAACTTTCTTTTCCTAGCCCACCCTAGCCGCCCTTCCTGTTCCTGGAAACACCTGCTGCCCTTCTCCCTTTGTCCCTGACACAGATGGATCAATAAACACCAAGGTTCTGGCTGCCAAGCGGCCTTTTGTTCCCGTGAACAACAGGTCACTCCAGGCCCCCGCTGCACTGCGATTGGTCTCTTGCTCCTTCTTCCAGCAGTGTGTCATACGAGACAGGAGACTACAGCCCGCCGCGGGCCTCCCTGGTGTGCTTGGAACACAGTAATCCCTCAGCGCACCAGGGGGTCTTTCAGTTTGCAAACAGAAGCACTGGCGAAATTTTGCTTCCATTGAAGGACTCTGTAGCTGGTCCTACGCTTGTGGGTTATTGTTAAACTGAAGAACTCTGCGTGGGGCATGCGCAGACCTCCACCACCTTCCCCAGACCTGTGGGGGGACTAAGTTTGTGAACTTTTGAGTGACTTTTGTGATGGCAAAAACTAATGTGAAAACAGCAAAAGCATTCGGAGCCTTTCTTCAAGGAATCGTTTATTCTTTGCGTTGGTTTGTGCATGAAGCTTGCTTTAAATTCATGGACAATGTGTAGGGTCTGGGATAACAACAACCAAGTAACTGGAACCTACAAATAATCATAATTTTGTCTTTCACAATCAACAATAAGAACCAAGAAACCAAGCAACTTCTCAGATGATTTTTAAACGTCTTTTGACTTCTTTAGCCTTTATAGCTGTTATATTATGTTCTCTTCAAAATGCTTTACTTGCTAAGCCAAGAAAACAAAATGTTATATTTCATAAATAATTTTAATGAAAAAAATAACAAGAATTTGTGTATTTAGAGAACTAACCTCTAGCAAGTCAGAGAGCAAAACAACCAAGATTCAAGCTTCTTTCCTTTAGTTCTTCTAGACTTTGCTACGCGAAGTGTCTCAACACATACGGAAAACCCACAGCCTCCCGCGCACTGCCACAGCCTGTGCCCGGCCCTGGAGCATTCTGTCCCTTGCTAGGAGGCCACATCAGCACCCACCGCCTGCTCTTTCCCCCAGGATTCTCCTGAAGCGGCTAACTACGAAGTGCTCCTCAGGAGAGCTCCTTGCAGAGGCTGCGGGCCGAAGACGGTGAGCTGGCAGGGAGCAGGTATCTGCAGTGTTTCCCCAGCTCCCAGGAGAGGCGAGGAAAGGAGAGCTGCAGCGCGCTGGTGCCTTCCCTTCTTACACACCCAAACACACACACACTCCCCCCCAC
>NDGN011386663.1:0-20229 GCA_002564285.1 Tympanoctomys barrerae | reverse complement strand
AATCCAATGAAAACCACACCCAGACACATAATAATCAAGATTCTAGAAATTCAGCATAGAAACTGCTTGCTTTTGCACCAGGGATTTTATGATATAACCATGACCTACCTTTAGTGTAAACTCTGCTAATAGCATAGACACTCAAATCACGCAACTTCACACCTCTGGGTGATTTTCTTTTTTCAGAATCACGACTTCCTTTCTTTACCTTCCGGTGTTTTGGGCATTTGAGAATGATGACAATTTTCTGAATTTTTAATAGCTATCTTGCTTTGGTGGGCACTTGGTTAAGTTTTACAGAAGCAGATGCCATACAGTTTTTAATGCTTAAAATTTCTTGATCATGAAATGAGTGGCCTCAGCCATCTAAAGCTGTGTTTGCTTGTTTATTATGCTTTTTAAGTACTTGAGGTTGAACCCAGGACCTTTTACTGTGAGCCACATTCTATCCCTTTTTCTTTGAGATGCTAAATTGGTATACTTGACAACCTGGATCTAATTTGAGCTTCTCCTTCATCAGCCTGCCAGAGTGCTGGAATTACAGCCATGTATGTGTCACCAAGACCAGGTCTGGAATGGCTGTTCATAAAATCACATTTTTTTCATGGAGAATCAACCTAGAACTGTGAACATACTAAGCCTATGTTTTATCACTGAGATATATCACTACCCCAAGAACCTGTCCCTAGATACATATCTACAAAAGTGTTTGACATATCCCGTGTTTCCCATTTTCTTGTCTAGCATGATGTCATGATGCCTGAAATATTGAACAGCTGTGTTTCTGGAAGAAGTGAAATAACCACTTGAGGAAAAAGGAAGAATATTACAAGATAAGGGAAGAATAGTAGGAAAATGGGAGAGAGGTGGACATGGTTGACACAAATGCAGAAATTGGGTATTGCGGCACATCAGCCTCTGGTCATACGAAGAAGAGCAAATCCTACTTATTGGATCATGACGCTCTGGTGTTTTGTTTCATGCATAGCAGGGACAGCTATCTGTTTTTAACTCTCAGGTTTCTATTGCCACTGATAAAATTATAAAATATACTTATTGGGGAATACATGGATCTTTCTAAGTGCAAAGTTGATATCTCAATGTATCGATATTATAATTTTATGTGAAGTAGCTCAATATTATTTTACTAGGGTTAATGATTAATTTATTCAAGTTTTAAAGAATAATTTTCTACACTAGTAAGTTTTCAAGGTTATTTATAAAATACAATTGTGCTAAGAGATTTATGTTGTCCTATACCTTTGCAAGTAGTAGATAAAGAATTGAATGCAAAATTAGCAAGTAATTTATTCATTTAAAGCTGATTATGCAAAGAAAGTAATGCATATTTGTCTCTTTGGAAAAATAAACAGACCAAAAGTTACAGCAAATAAGCAAGTAGTAGAAATAACAGAAACAGTTTAAACCACAGTCTTAATTGACTTTTAAATTTAACATAAAATTTAAAAGATAAATGAATGTAGATATTTTAAAATTTTAAGAAAGGAGATGGAATAAGTTGCTTCTGTTTTCTGTGGTTTATTCTGGGACTTAGTGACATTAGTGTTCTTCCATCTGTTGGAGACCTAATTGAAATATGAGTTGTTGCACATTATACTTTGTAGAAATGGCAAATAGAAATATTTTGCCCACACTTTTCACTGTTAAATATTGTGCCTTATGTGTCTATAGTTCATTTATTTATTTAAACATATTTCAACATTAAATTAAGCATCACATTTTAATTTTTAAAAGGTTTTAAATTAATTACTATGTTAATTAATAAAATAACCAAATTATATTTTTATAGTTTTTCTCAACTATTAGTTTTTAAGTTAAGAGCATGGCAATTTATTAAGTGAGCACAGAAAAGGCTTAGAAATACTGATTAATTTTTGCTTTACCACCTTAAAACCAATGAGAGATGTTCATAAATACATGCTTAGAAAAATGAATTTATTACTTTAGAAAAGATAATGAACATGATTATCTTTTTTATATGAAAACATATTCCAGATGGTAACTGATGTTATGGATACAACAACATAAAATAGGGAAAGTTTCTCCAGCAGGCTATTTTTGATACTAAGGGAGTACTTGACTTATAATGGAATGTAATTTTCATTCTAGGATGCATACATGAGCATATTTCTCATGACAAAGTCCTAAGTGAATAATAATAGGTTTTACCATTTTTCTCTGTCATCTGTTTTCAGATTAATTGTCCATATTATTGAGACCCATTTCTATCTTTTCCCTTTTTCTACCACCTGCTGACATTTTGCCAAGACATTTTCACCTCCGTCTCAGAAACTTTTCAATGCTAGATGTTGAAGTTTCACATTTAAGATGGAAAATATAGAAGGAAGAAGCCATGTGCTCAAGGGCATCACCAGGATGTAACACATATCATCTATTTTTATATCATTTGTTGGTCACAGGTCACATAAGCACATCTGGTGAGATGGAAGCTGAGAACAGGCATCTTCACATGGTCAGATAAAATTTGGTGGCTCTAATATGAAGTAAAGAATGGAAAAATTATCATTGGAGTATAGACTTTTGCCATGGCCTTAAATTCAGAGAAGGAACAAACAAAATTTGGGGAGATTATTTTTATACCATTAGTTCTTCAACTATTTTCTTACTCTATACCAGTCACTTTCTGCATCCTAATTTTTCCACCTCTGCTACTGTTCTAAGGATAACTTAGCTTTGCTATTTCTTGATACATTTCCTTTTTTCTTAAGATTAGAAAAATTTTGCTGATTTATTTTAAATTCACCATGTCTGTTTTCTTTCATTCCTGTCTGCTACAGAGCTCAAGCAGTGAAATCTTTCATTTCAGATATTGCATTATTCAATTTTAAAATTTACACATGGCACCTGATTGTGTTATGTACTTTCTATTTTTTCTGCTGATAATTCTGTATATTTATTGTAAAAGTTCCTGGGGCATCATGGTACAATATATGTTTTGGTTAATCTCTGCATATAAATCGTTTTGGTGTTCATGTTTTAAATTACCTTCCCTTAAAACTGACCAGATTTACTGAGATTTTTCTATCAATTGATTTTGGGTTATATCCTGGAGATTATGTATATTATATTGCAAATCTGAGCTTTGTTAAAACCCTTTGAAGGATATGGTTCACTTTTTTGTTTTACCTATTTTCATAGGCAACTGATACCTTTAGCCTTATATAACATTTCTTAATTTGGCTTCCATGAGCCTGCTCCCAATTTCAGTGTTTTTTTTTTTAATTTCTTTGTACATATGTACCCAGAGATTTATCTAAGTTTTAAGCATTTGGGTGTACTGTATTTTAAACTCTTGGAATTTAATATTTCTTTTAAATGTCACTATGCTTCACAGCACTAAAGTACTTAGCATCACATTAAATGCACAACAAAACAGTGAGATAATTCAAAGTATAGCACTTTTTTGAGTAATAAACTAAAGTGCTATTGTAAAATGCTTCTTGCTCATTTTAGCATTAGAAGGATGCTTCTAAAGTTCAAAAGTTACTTTATTCCAAATCTACTTTGTAACTAGGTAAAATATTTTGATACAATGAAGAGGAACATTGTTTAAACAATTACTTTTTCCTGTTAGTAAACTTTGTTTGACTCTATTACTCATAATCTAAATTTGGACACAGAAATGGATATAGCAGATGCTCAATACTATGCTAGATGGATATAAACCAATCTATACAGCAGTATATTTCCTGGGATTGTTTTGAAGAAAAATCATGAATTTTTCCATGAACAGCCATTCTCATGTACAATATTAACCTTGAAATTCACAGGTCAGGCATTCTTCTCTTCTCAGGTCATAATACTATTCTAAATCAGAGACTGAATGAGGTCTAATAATATTTTGGAGAGAAAACACCAAAGATTTTATCTAAAGAATTATCTAAATTCAGTAGAGAATTATTAAATTTTTAAAGGACTTTATAAATTAATAGCAGTATTTATTACACCTATTACAAACAAAAGAACATATTTGTTACATTTTATTAAATGCCAACTGTATATAACAAATTATAAAGGTAAAAGATACATATGAACATTAAAGTTAGAATCCCCACGATCAAGACAGCTATAATTTTGTAGGAAAATTAGGAAAACAATTTAAGCAACATGAATATACAAGAAGATTAACATTTATTGAAAATGTACTGTATCCTTGTTTTATGTATACCAACTTTGTATTCTAAGGTCTATGAAGCAAGTAATATGATTTCCTCCACATACAGATTCAGAAAAGTGTAGTACATTTGCAAAGAAGATTCACTATTCAAACTCATGTTTGAAGTTTAAGAAGGTTAACTCCCTGCAACCTTTTGGGATTCTTCCTATGAGAGATTCAAACAAAATGAAACAACATCAAGGTTAAGGAAAAAAATCTACTTGTCAGGTAATAAGTAGTTGGCGAAAGTGGTAGCACTGGATATGGGTAGGATGTCTTTTGTGTTGTGGAGAGAGAATTACACTGAGACTATTGAACATAAACTTGAACTCAGACTCTGAAAAATAAATTATTCATTTATTCACAAATGTATGTGCTGAGTATTAGGTATTCTTAGTGGAGGAAGTGGTAATGTGAGAAGCTTAGGTTAAAGCTTATGTTGTCATTCACTGCCTAAGTTCATTGAGAATGACAATGTCATGATTTACTACCCAAGAAGCATAGGACTAACACTGGAACACAGTGAAGAAAAATGGATCTTTCCCAAGAGATAATCATTTTTCTTATTATAAATAGTATTTTCAATTCGGCTTAATGGTTTCTATAATACTTTGCCATACTTTTAATTAGTGGGTTGAGTCATCTCTACTTTGGGACAAATGCTGAGATAACCTTAGCTCTCTTTGACACACATGGAGAATCAAGAAAACAATCTAAGCACTCAGTAAGAACATTCCAAACGCTTCTAAGCCAGATCAAACACTACTGAAGAAAAAGTCTCAACAGACCTAAGAATTAGAACACAAATCCAGAAATGGCATGTGGATATATCTCTGAGAAAATACTTTAGAAAAATATTCTGCATCAAAAATCCCATTTCTGGGCCAGGGAGAAAGCTCAGCGATCTAAGTGCTCGCCTGGTTCTATCCCCAGTATTGCATGCTGTGCCGGCCTGCTACAGGCCTACTGAACCAGCCTTTTTCAACTGGGTATGGTGGCACACATCTGTAGTGCCAGCACTGGAGAGGCTGAGGTAGGAGGATCGCTAGGAGTCAGAGCTGTGTAGTTAGACCCTGTACCAAATACATAAGTTAAGAAAAAGTCCCCCTTTCTGTGCTTACGTGGGACTCTGTAAATTTTAAATAGCTCACTGAGCTGCTAACAATAGTCAAGTTTGTATTAGACAGATGGAAAAGAGAGGAACTCTCTGGTAGGAGTCCTACATTTAGAGACACAGGATTATGTTGTTGATTACTGAAGGCAGGACAGCACAGAGGCCAAGTGTTGACTCTGCATCCAGATAGGTAAAGTTTATTTCTTTCTTTCAGTGTGTACACACCCAGCTGGGAAGTGGTAGATTAATTTTACCCGTCTTGTGGGTTTTGGGTTGAGGGTTTATTAATATTCAATAGCCACCCTGACTCAAGAAAATGAAACAGAACATATCTGCTCTGAGGCTGCATTTGAGCACTACAATGATACTCTAGGATATTTACATTGTTTCACTATTATATGAAGAAAAGTACCGTTGAAAAATGTCACTAAATAAAAACTGGTTCTTTCATTGAATTAAAATTTTTCAGGGAAAAAGATTGTTAATGCAAAGTGCTTGAATGGAGCCTGGCTTATGGTAAATGTGCAATAACTGTTCATTTTTCTCAATAATGAAATTTGAATAAATTCAATATAGTATTTGCATGAGTCAGGGGTAGAGCTCAGGGCTAGAGCACTTGCTTAGGACATACAAGGTCCTGAGTTTGATCCCCTCATGAACTGGAGGGAAAAAGAACCCAAGAAAATTAGCTTAAGGGGTGTTCACTTACATCTTTCAATGACAGTTCATTAGCTTAAGTCTTTAATCCTGATGAGATATGCTTGAGTTATTGTTACCTGTATTTGTAGCATACAAGTGAATTATCTTAAAGTTTTGACATCTTCTGATATGTACTTTTATTAGCTGAAATATTATCTTTCTCTTACTACATTTAGCCTTAGCCAGCTTGGATAAAATATTTTATTCTATTTTTTGAGACAAACACACTATTTTGCTACAATATTCAGTAATGTCACTTTAGATCTCGGCACTGCTCTCAGAGTTTTATGAGTTCTGGAGATGAACTGGAACTGTTGTAGGTGTTAGAGAGTGGTTGGAGAAAGTTGTCACTTCTATACTATTCTCTAACCTTTGGTATTTGTCATCTGATATATAGCCTATAAAATGTGACTTTTTAAAAATTAATTTTACTGATACTTTTTTGAAAAGCATAATGCTCACATTTACCATGGAGAATTAGTGTGTGCTGCACTCAGTCTTAGCCAAAAGGCTGAGAAGGGATGGAAATTTTATATGACAAATTTTAATCACTTTTCCCCATTCAACTTCCTTCCATTCCATCCTTCTTCCCCTCTCCACTTAGACAACTTTGATACTACTGTTTTTCTTCCATTCTTTTTGAATCCTGTTCTGTTTCTTGCCTCCTCCCTCTTATTCCCTTGTTCTTCTAGGTTGAACATTTTCTTTCTACTTTCTAGTATCTATCATTTATTTTGTTCCTCTTTTATTCTTTGTGCTTCTCACACAAGAAAAAGTGTGATATTTAGACATGTTTTTCACATTCATTTCACTTAAAGTGATCATTCTAGGTGTAACCATTTGCCTAAAAATGTCTCAAATTTGTCTTTCTGCAGAATAGTACTCCACTGAGTAAAATAGAATGTTTTCTTCTTGTCTTCGTCTGTTGATGGTTATATGTACTGTCTCTTAGATTTAGCTATTATAAAATGTGCCGCTGTAAACAAGAGTGCACAAAGATTACTGTTGCATGATGACTTCAACTTTCTGGCATAAACCTAGAACGGGAATGGTCCAAATGGAACCCCTAGTTTTAGTTTTTGAGTCTTCATTGTGATTTCCCTATTGGGTGTAGCAATTTATAGTCTCATCAGCAGTGGAGAAGGGTTTCCTTTTGCCGCAACCTAGCCACTGCTTCTTGTCATTCCTTGATTTTTTAATAGACATTCTTTCGGAAGTGAGATGAAATTTGTATTCTAGATATTTGTTCACCGTCTGAAGAGGCGAGTTCTCTGTCTCGTTCTGTTTTCTATCATGTGTGCACATCACAAAGAGGCCCTAAATAGGTGTCAGTGACTTTATTTGGGCATTTAAGCCCTTAAGATTAGAGAAAATAAAGCTCAGCCATATTTCCACTCACATTGCTTTCTTCCTCTTTCATTTCTTCAAGTGACTTAGGGTTATATATCACATTTCTTGCCATTTTTTAATTACCTTCCATTACTGAACACACAACATTTATTTTAATAAATCTATAAATAATGGCTTTTTGGCTCTTTAAGAAATATACTGGACTTCCAGCCCTACCCCAGATCTTTGGTACATATGCCAACTTTAAAAATTACTTATTTTAAATTACCTCAAGAGTTAAGGGTAGAATTACATAAATGCTTTAAACACAATATTATGAAGAACATTATCCTACATTTTTTATCAGAAAAAAATGGTTGTTTTTGTTTTTACACATAAATTCAAAATTAGTAACTGATAAAATCAAAGTTTAAAACTTTGATTCTCAGAAACTATACAAGTTATAGAATTAATAATTAAAATAAAACAATCCAGAAACTTCCCCTTGTAAGATTTTAAGATATGGTCTTTCTCCTTGTGATGACAAAAAGTCATGTTTTATTTAGTTGTGATACCTTCGTATTTATCCTCTGCAACTTTTAGTGCATCATTCAATTTAAGACTTAAATGATCAAACCTCAGTAGTTTTCTTTTGATGTTTCTTTAATTCTTTCTACTCTTTGCCTTGTGAAAAATTTAACATAGATGTTAAAATAACTAATCTATCATTCTCTCCATCACTTTTTCTCTTAGGATCATCCTAAAATGAGCCTAAATTGAAACACACGATCACCCATAGCTTCTAACATTGTACAATCTGTTACAAGATTGTTTGAGATAAATTGCTAGCTCTCACTTCTTAGCTATATGAGTTGAAGGCTATTATTTGACATTTTTCAGCTAATATTTTCTTATCTGTTAAAAAGCAAAAGTATTGATAGTTGTTACCAATTGTCATACAGACTAAATCAGACAATACATGCTTATTATAGCTTTGTTTCTGTCACAAAAGGTTTTGATAGTTATTGACTATTACTACTGTTGATCAATTTTCCTGAAAGTTTTGGGATTTTCCTCTTTGACAACAGTCCTTAACACAAATGTATTGATTCTTCTTTATGGGGATTAGTGGTTACCTAAGAACCAGTCTCTATTTTTGTCTCATGCTTTATTGCACTGCGGAATTTTATTTAATATATCACTACCAGTTATGTCTAGGAAAATAAGGGGAAAAGGAAGAGTTGGGCCACCTGTGTTCTCCAAATATATCTTGAATTTATCACCCAAAAAATCCAGTGATAAATTTGATTGACTCTATACATTATTTTGCAAAATTCTTATACCTCCGTTATGTTTCACCCTTCCACAATTTGGCCTCATATTCTTTCTAGTTCTCCTGCTTTATATATTTGAGCCTATATATTTTCTAATTGTTAGAATTCTATCATCTTTATTGACTAGTGACAATGAATAAATGTCTTTCTCAGAAATGCTATGAATTTACTTTTTAATAAAACATGCTTCTTGTTATTCCATATTTGTAACTGGGAGAAAGATTTACACATGTTTAAATCAACCTCAAGACAGTGCTAAGAAGGCCTTAAAAGCAGGTTTGGAGTGTCATTCTGTCATTTACCATGTAGGATGTTATGGTCTATTGCAGGTGGTAGTAAAGAAGTACGTTTTTGCCTATAAGGCCTTCTATATGACTCAATCATAAAATTCTGGCCTTCAGAAACACTTCAAGAGGGTTGGTTTTTTGTGCTTGATGGACCAATCATTTCCTTCAATTCTCTTGGCTCAGAGGATCAAACATAGTCCTGGCTACTGTTTTATTTCTCATTCCTTACAATTCTTTTTGCATCAATGTTAAAATAACTATTTGAAATTTATTAGTGTTAACCCTATTTTGACAGGTACTACATCACGTTTCTTACAACTTTTAATTATAACCTATTTGCTTTTTATGGTAACCTTGAAAAATACAAGAGATCACATTATAACACTATGAACCATTTTAAAAATAATCAATAGAGAGTAATGCATTCATTTTTCTGTTTTTAAGTATAGAAATCAATAAAATAATCAAATTTCATTTATAATTAGTTTTGAAAAGTAAGACAAAGTCATTCCCAAGAATTATTTAGATGTCCAATTCTAGCAAGGACTAGGAAATATTTATCATTTAGTCTTCGAAAAAATTGTATGAAGTAAATATACTTCTCTGTTAGTAAAGAAATAGTTGAGATTCCAAGAACACAAGTAGCTTAACAAACAAAAAGAAATGCTGCATAATGAATCAAGGATATGAGATCTGTTGGATTAAACATTTCATTTCATGTAAACAACAAACAATCTAAAATATATTATGCAGAATATTCTCATATATAGAATATTTTTTTAGTATTTATGAGTATCATACATTAACATATAAAAATATGTAAAGCCATAAAACAGACTTAATTAATAAATTATTAGAGAATGAGATAATTTTATATTGTATGAGACATTTATTCAAAGTGTACAGAGAACTCTATCTTTAGCCTGACACTGAAATTTAAAAGCCAAATCTGTTCATATTCAAACATACTATTATACCATATTACTCTTTTAACCTGGTTGCTTTTAGTGATGAAAACCTATAATTTTTTATTAAAAAATAGAAAAGTTTAAATTTCAGGTTTAAAAGAAAACAGAACAGGAGGTTTAAAATGAAAATGCCTGTAAAATGAATTTTGATTACTGAGCAAGGAATGATTTAACTAAAGCAGTGAATGATGTTACTATGTGCAGAATTATTTCATAATATTTATAGGGAGCAGAGTTGACACCTGGTACAAAGAGGGAAATGAGATTCCCAGATCAATTCCTAACTCTTTGTATTATTTGAGTTCATTCCAAATGCTTCCTCTGGAACTTTCAGATTGTGGGGTTCAGAGTAACTATTCTTTCAATACACATGGGAATTTATAGGATGTAATCATTAGGAAGTATGACCTATATGATTTATCATAGTTAAGGGAAAAATTCACTGGAAAATTAAATAATGAAAACTTCATATTTCTCTGTAATTTAATAACAGTACATATTGGAATATTTAAAGACAATTACATAGGTGAATTATCAGTGAATAAAATAAATGTAGACTACTTTTTTATATGCCAGATTTGGAGGTTGGAGTCAGTAATATAATTGTAGAATAATTTCAGCCTCCACATAAAGAATATGTGGTGGTATATTCTTTAAGTGCTAAATTTTTTTTAAATATGTGTTCTTCGGTAAATGAGTAGAAATGATTATGATAAATTCCAATCATATAGGTTGTGTTTCATATACAACACAACATGAAGAGATTTGATTTATAATAATTTGAAGGGAAAAGATAAATATAACTATAAATAGTATCCTATGCAACAGAAGGTAGGGATGAGGATGTTATGGTTTGACCAAGAACATGGTCATATCGGATGATGTAAGTGATTTATGCTTTGGGGTAAAGATAAGATATGTTTATTGTTATCGTACTTCTAATTAAATTGCTTACCTTGTAAGCTTTCTAAAAGCTTTTAGGAAACTTAGAAAAATAACAGAACTTTTAAATCAAAGAATTTTTTTCTATAGTGTAATTTAAAGTTATTAAACTTAAGTAACTTATTTATAACTCATTATAGCATATATTCAAAAATATGGAGGGGATTCTGTTTGTTCATAACAACTACTTACTTTACCTGGACTACAGAAAGTGAAAGCACTTTCAAAAGTAATAGGGCCAGAGACTAAACTGTTAACTTCTGTTTTAGCTGGCAGACCTTGCACTTTATTGTTCTCAGCGTACTAATGTTTGATTGTGTAACTGCTTTCCCTCTGGAACATCTACAAAAATAGATGCATATCTTAAAAAGCTGTCTAAGGAAGTAGAGTTTTAAGTAAACAATATAATACCTAGTCTAAAGGCTAATCAGTTTTCAAATATCAGAGAAACAACAGAAGCGGAATTGAATTTTTATTTAATGCTCCTTTAATTGAATAAAATGGGGCCAAAGTGCTTTAAAGAGTAAAATATTTTAGCTTAACTGAAATCTTATAATTACAAAATATTAGAATTTTGTACATATAGCTCTATTCTCAATTTCAGTGCCTCTCATACTTATATCAAACTAATGGACAGTACATCTATGAAGACAGAATCACAAGCACTTAGTCAACATAGAAGCATTTTGAGAAGAATTGAAATATAAGAGATGTATAGATAATGACGCATTTCCACTGAGAATTTGCAATAGTTATCTTCTAAGCAAAGTGTAAAGCTTGATTGAACAAAAGATAAAGTTAATACTATCTAATATAAACAGACCATTATAGATCAGTGAAACTGCAAAGCAGAATTATAAAACAAGGGACAAGCCACATTATCTAAATTAACATTTTTCTAGCATGAACAAGAAGGGCCACTGTAGGAAAGCAAGAGCTAAATAGTATGGCCTGCATTTAGTCAACCTGAAGTAATTATTAATTTATGGTTGTCT
This sequence comes from Tympanoctomys barrerae, assembly GCA_002564285.1. Classification (NCBI taxonomy): domain Eukaryota; kingdom Metazoa; phylum Chordata; class Mammalia; order Rodentia; family Octodontidae; genus Tympanoctomys; species Tympanoctomys barrerae. The sequence goes on along the minus strand of NDGN011386663.1, from coordinate 8,363 downwards.
GTGATTTTAATGAAAATGAAAGCTGTGAGGAAAGAATTGAAAGAGATAATGTGCCGTGAAATTGAGTTTCATTTATTTAGGGGCCACCTTTTCTTTTTTTTGTTGTTGTTAAAGGGAAGAAACTTAATGCAAGATGTCCACATTGAAATTTCACTTGGATTACGTAACCACCAAGTTAAATGGTAATCATTATATTTGCGTAGAGTTAATGCAAAAAAAATTGAAGCCTAGATTTAAGGCCTACTAGCAAGGGCAGGAATAATAATGATAAAAAAATAATAGTAGGTCAAAATCAATTCCAAAATAATAATTTTTTGTCTATATAAATAAGATGAATTCAGTAGTTATTCATCAGATTTGTTCATTTTATTCTGACTGTCATAATGAAACAGTCTCTTTTCATGAAGCATTGTTGGAAAGAATACAGTTTAAGACTAAGGAGTTAGCAATATGAAGCAAAACAAATCATCAGAATGCACCCTTTTATTTTTGACCTCAAATGCAATGTCTCTAAATAGTCATAAGAGTGACAAGTCTTCCAGAGAACAGCAGGCGTGTCTGGTGCAACAGTGTGGAAACAACAGCAAGGCGTGCGTCTGTAGAGCTTCACTCTGCAGAAATAGCAAGTGTTCTGCCAGAAACATTTTCCGGCACGAAGTCCAGGGAGCTGAATTCCTCTTGCTAACTAAAATAGGAGAATGATATGCAATGACTTTTCAGGTATTTTTCTTTCCGAAGAGAAAATTTCAGTTTGTTACTTTGATTTCCAATTTTTAAGAGAAATGAGAGGATAATATAGAAGTGGGATAATGTCAATATTTATATTTATATGTCTTACTTGCCATTGTTTGCTTTTGAAAAGCCTAGATAGAGTCCATGGAATGGAATGCATACAAAATAACAGATGTTTCCTGAAAATGTTATAAAGTATATTCTAACACATGTTTGAAATTATGTCTTTTATTTTCTAGGTTGGTAGAATCCCATCTGCTGAGTGTATGGGAAAGTGTATTGAATCGAGTATGTATGGGAAAGCCAGACTGTTTACCTCTAAATACAAAAATTTTAGTATCACAATAAATGTTCTCTCCTCTTCTCTCTAGGTCTTCTACTCTCAGTTTTATTTTTCCGTTCCATTTTGTGTGTGTGTGTGTGTGTGTGTGTGTGTGCGTGCGTGCGTGTGTGTTTAGGACAGGGTCTCTAGGGTCTACAGGGCCTCACTGTGTGGATCAGACTCGTGATACTCCTGTTTACATTCGCCCAAGTGCTGGAATTACAGGCACCTTCCACAATTCCCAGTCTCAATCACCCATCTCAGAGCACCCTGGGTATTTTTTTCCTTCCACTGAATCAGCAAACACTGTGCATTTTTTAAGTAACTGAGGGCATGCTGGAGTTGCTAGATTTCCATAAGTATCACCTCCATCATGCTGACGCCTACATGTGTACAAGTGATTCCATGCTCCACAAGATTTCTGCAGAAGAACAAAGATCTGAATAATATATAGAGATTGGGGACCTTGTCTTCTGAGAGAAGAGTTCTTACTGATGTTCGTTTTTGAAGCATACCTTGTTGATCAATTGTAGATGTGCAGAAAATCTTTGTGGAGTACCTGGAATTCTGTTTAGCACTGAGGGACAGCCAGAAAGGTAAGGGACAGGGAATAGTGCTTAGAAGAACATATTAAGATACCCAGAGTAGCAACTGAAACCTAGAAATCAAGGCACAGTTTTTGAAGATCTACATCTAGTGCCTGAGAAGATCAATGATATTTGAGGCCATAGTCCTTAAAGATGTAGTGTAGGTTATCTCACTGAGGAAGAAAAGGACATATTTTCTGAAGGGGAGGCATATAAATTATGCACAGTGGCTCAAGTGCAGGACAAACAGAAAGGAAGTGACAGAAGCAAATACACTACTCTGTGAGGAAAAGGCAAATATAATTCCTCAAGGGGCATGATAGGACTCAAACAGTAGAAATTGTACATGATTCTGAATCAAAGTTCCAGAGCAACTAGATGCTTTCTTGGTTTCTCATTTAGAAAAGATCATTATATTGCATTAACATATCTTTGTTACTCTATTCCACATGTATTTATACATTTCAAGCAACACTTGTTGTAATATTTATATAAGAATCTGTAATACTCTGACAATGTTTCCAAAGATTTAGGCATTAGAATGTCCTGATTAGAATAAAGCCCTTCAGAATTTCCGGCATACTAATCTTATTTTAGAGTGCTGTCATGTGTTAAAAAAAAAAAAAAACCATGGAACATATGTAGGCTTAAGGTTAGAAAGTAAAGAAGCCATAACCCTAAGTGAATGAGGAGACCCAAAACTTGTGCTACCTAAGGAACTCTAAGGATTTTGAATGCTCATAACTTATTTTAAAATAAAAACTAAGTTATTCTATTTCTACCATGACCACATGTATTTCCCCATCTGTTATGATTAAATCTGAAATCTCAGTGTCATGTATTGAGTCTTGGCCTCTCATGCAAGAATATTCTAAGTTGGAGTCTAGAAAGTTCATTGGGTCTTATCTGCACTAGCCTCATCAATGCCACTGATGGGTGTGAACTGAATGGGCTGTAAAGAGCTGAGTCCCAGTTGGAGAATGTAGGTCATGAAAGGCACATCCTCTCTTGGATTTTTTCCTGCTTCATGATTCCAAGCTACCATGATGTGAACAGCTTTCTCCTATGATTCTCTTTTGCCGAGATGTTTCTGCCTTGTTGTTGGTACATCACAAAGTGAAATTTCTGGAACAAAAGCCAAACCAAACAGTTCTCCCTTCAAATTGTGTGTCAGGTATCTTGTCCAGCAACACATAGGTTTCTACATCATCAGTGGAAATACCATAGACTTAGGTACATATTTCTAAGTTTGATTAAGAAAACTATTGAAAGGCCAGTGAGATAGCTCAGTGGACTAAGCCCATGCTTAGGCAAGTGCAGGGACTGGGTTTCAATCTCTGGTACCACATGCTACACCAGTCACACCCCAGACGTGCGCTGAGCCAGGAACTGAGTCCAGGCACTGTGGCATGCATATGTAATCTCAGAGCTGGGGTGGCTGAAAACAGAAGGATCACCATGAGTCCAGACTGTGTAGTGAGACCTTGCACATAGTAGAAAATAAAACAAAACAAAACCAGCCTAAAAAAGAGAAACCTATAGAAAATAAATACAAAGTTGTCAATAGAAAGTAATAAACAAATAATCAAAGGTAGTGTAAATCATTTCTCTGAAAGCTTTAGAAGTGCTCTAGTGCTATGCATTCAAAAACTTTCTTGAAATAATAAATCTATACTTTTACTTCTCTGGTCATATCCTAATACTAACTTAATGTTTATATTCACACAATGATGAATGGGAAAGAATTTCTTATACTATTGGATATTTGGGCCCAGGAGAAGATCCTTTTCATATTCTTGAGTCAAAGTGCAGAAATCTGATGTATCTGCAGAGACCAGAAAAATGTAGTTCACAGCAATAATTTTGTTTTTCATCTCTCTATTCCATTATGAATACTTTCAAATGAATTTCCCCTCTGGATTTGCCTACCTGCAAGAGTCAAACACTTCTTTAAGCAAAGTGGCAATAAAAAGCTTTAATAAGTGCAAGCCTTGCTGAGTGAGGAATCATTAGTGTAGAGGTGCAGAAAAACACACTTTCCTATTTGAAGGAAAGTGTTAGGAGTGCACGGTGTGGAAATGAATGCTACCAAAATGCAAATATAATAAGCTACTTAAATAACTCTCAGAATAATATTATGCACTCAGCCCTCTTTTCTCCTGCCTTACCCAAAGTACAATGTGGGTTTTTTTTTCTAAGATAAATTTTTGTTTATCTTAGACCTTGTTGAAATGTTTTTACCTGAACAAAGTTCATATGTGAATTAAATGCAATCTGATCTCCTAATAGTAAGAATATCTTACTACTTGTATAGGTATCTGTTTAAAAGGAAGAGAAAAAGAATTCTGCTGCTGCTAGTGGCTTTCTTAGTGACACACTTATCTTACACAATTATTGAGAAAAAATGGTGCTTCCAACTAGAAAGTTTAAAAAAATAAATTTTGTACAAATTGAGGGACTGAGAGATATAGATAAAGGACTTCTAGTCATTCAAGATACAATACAACAAAATATTCACTTTCTTAAAGTGTTAGGATCATTCACCCCTTAAAAATATCAATCAATTCTTCATTTTATATACATGGTAGATTTATTATTTAGGGTTTACTAGAACAGTATCTGTCATTTCTCTCTCTCTCTCTTTCTCTCTCTCTCTCCCTCCCTCCCTCCCTCCCTCTCTCCCTCACCCTCTTTTTCTCTCTTCTTTCTCTCTCTCTCCTTCTTTTCTTTCTTTCTTTCTTTCTTTCTTTCTTTCTTTCTTTCTTTCTTTCTTTTCTTTCCTTCCTTCATTCCTTCTACAAGGCTGTCTCAGTTACTTTTCTCTTGTGCCTGGGACAATATACCCAGCACCCAAAATTAAAGAAGAATAGGTTTGTTTATCTCACTGTTTGTGGAGGTTTCAGACCATAGCAACTGGCTCCAAGGCAGAGTGGCACAGGGCAAAGGGCAGCAGTTCATGGAAGTGAACAGAAAACAGCAAAGAGCAAAGCGAAGAAATAGTAGCAACAACAGCAACAAAGAGCAAATCTGTCTCCCTTATTTTGCATCGAGGCTGTCTGCCCCAGGCTGGGTATAACACTCACACCCACTGAGTGGATCCTAAATTAATCACAACCTCTTGAAACCTGCCTTATGACTACATGGAGCTTTGGGAGGACAGCTAGACACAAATCATAACAAAAGGGATTTATTAGGCATCCTTACATGATCAGTGATAGGATACGAACAGAGCAAGAAGCTGAAAATTATGGAACAAAATGAATAAGGAATACAACCCTGGTTTGCAACAAAAGACCTAGAAGACCTTTGGAGAGAGTTGCTAGTAAGAGTCCGCACTAGATGTTTGAAGATACTGATGTCTGATGTCCAAAGGCAATGCCAGCAAAGATGCACTCATTCAAACAGAATAGAACTCACTGAGAACATGGCACAACTTCTTTCTCCTTTCTCTTTTATTCTACCCAAGCTATAATCCTATGAGGTGGTGCTGAGCACAACTGAGGTGGGTTTTCTCTGCTCAGTTTGCTGGTCTTTATGTCAGTTATCCCTGGAAACAGCTTCTAGAAACACCCAGAAATTGTGTTTTATTTATCTCCTAGGTGTTCTTAATACAGTCAACACTTTATAGTTAATGGTCACAACATATGCAAAGAAAATGGTGCTGAAGTTATTATTTATGTACATGGCTGCATAAATTGAAATATAAAGCCGTGTTTTCTTAAGGCTTTATGACAAAGAAATATAAATGATGCTGGTGTTTGATGTGAGAAAAATTATTAAAGCAAACAAAGTAAATCTATATCATTGGTGCTATCATTGCAAGGGATTGAGAAATCTAAAAGTAAAGAAGCAACACTGCGACCTCTTGGGGAGGCCAAAGATGTGCATGTTTAGATTTATTTGTACTTAAGAATTGAAAACTACCTGAGAAGAATTGATGTTTATACAAATAATACAGAAATATATAACATTTTATTAGAGCTAAATAATTCTAATTACTCAAATTATATTACTTTTCATTTTGTAGTGTTAGTATTGAGAGGTTGTACAGGCAATTGAATAGGTATATTTGAATCTGCAAGAGGAACAGTTCTCAGGTTTCATGATTTTTCTATTATATATTTATATTTATTCTGCATTGATTTCATTATACTATCATGAATATCTAATTCATAATTTATATGTGCATATAATACTTTTTCCTTTTTAATCACTAGTAGTACTTATTTATAAGTCTGGAATATAAATATGTTTGAGAGTGACTAGGATTATGAAAGAATGGCTAGAACACAGAGCAGGTGTAGATGAATCTCACAACTCTTTCTGAAAAGCTAAAATTCATTTCCTGTGCTGTGGGATGGCACTAACATTTGCATGTGCATACTTCTTATTAAGATTTTCAGCTGAGTAGGAACAGTGTGGTAAACATGGTGCACAATGATTTAAATTCTTAAAGCAATACTTTGCTACTCATATATCCATTTTTCCAATTTACAGAAGAAACAACTGAAGCTAAGAAAATTTAGAAATTTATGAGATGTCAAAAATTATTCAATGGATTTAGGATATGAACTTACAGTGTTTGATGTAAGATCTGGGAAATAGATCTCTAGAGGAACTGCTATGAAAAGCAAATCTAAAACAAATTTTAACGTTTGTGCTACCAAAGGCTTTTAAGAAGTTAAATGATGAATTACTTTAAAATGAACATAGCATATTGGTGGCTCTGCGTTGCAGAAATTAGATCCAGCTGTAAATAGATGATATGGAAAATAGTGACGTGAAAATATATCTGACTACATCTATTTGCTCTCAAGTAAAGTAAGTCCAGAGTTAAACAATCCAGGACTGAAATGGAAGCTCTTGTAGATAAATTTCATGAACAGCTCATGCTCCTTCCATCTTTTCTCCTAAATTGTTATGAAGTCTGACTTCATACACATTCTGTAGTGGTAAGGTAGGTGCTAAAACCTCAGTGATTACATTTATGTTTTAAGCAAGAAGGATTATAACATGTAAAGAAATATATTAGTGAAGTTATTCATCATTTGAGCCAACTATTTTCTGAGGACTTGTTTTGAAAACTCCCATGAAACTCTATCAACATCAGACAAGGAAGAAGTCCACCACTTGACGCATCTATCTACAAGGATTGATCACAAACGTAACTTGATAGACAATTTGCTACTCATTCATTCCACACAAAATTGTGTGTTCGAACAGACGGAAGAGTGAATGATAACTTTGCAAGTGATGAGCAGACTGAACAGATTTCTCACAGTGACCCAAACCTAAATTTATGAAAACTATTTTAAAAATTATTAGAGCCAACCAAATAGCTCAGCGGATTAAAGTGCCTGCAAACAGGCACAGGGGCTGGGGGTTTCATCCTGGGGCCTGTCCCCAGGGCAGGCTGAGACAGCAATTGAGACTGGATGTGGTGACATGTGCTTATAATCCCAGCTCCCAGGAGGCTGTAAAGAGGCAGATCATTATGAGTAGGATTTAGTAGTGAGACCCTCAACAACTGTAGACCCTTCATATATATGTTATGAGCTGATGAGATAGCTCAGCAAGCAGTCCAAGAGCCTGCTTGGCAAGCACAGGGACTTGTGCTTGATCCTTGGTACCAGATGCTGAGCCAGTCCCACCCTGGGCCCACTGAGCCATCCACTGAGATTGTGCATGGTGCAATATGCCTGTAATCCCAATGCTGTGAGGCTGAAAACAAGAGTCCAAGCTCTGCAGTGAGACCCTGTATCAAATATATATGTATATAATATTAAATATATATGTAAATATGCATATGTGTGTCTTTATTGATATTTCATGCCTCCTTTTTCTATATAGCAAGATCCAGCAACTTTTAATATATTTTGTATGTTTTACATAAAAAGAATGGATTATGCCTGAATTTCTGTTGTAAGGTAATAATAATAAGCTTATTATTATAAGGAGGGTTAACAACCTAACTTTTTTTGTTTGTTTGTTTGTTTTTGTTTTTAATGTGTGTGTGTGTGTGTGTGTGTGTGTGTGGCCAGCTCAGCCCATCAGGGGCGTGTCTGGCTGGCATGTGGCGCTGGGGGATTGAACCGCGGTCCCGGTGCTTTGCTAAGCTTGTTCTAAGTAGGTGCTTTAGACCACTAAGCCATCTCACCAGCCCCAACAACCTAAGTTTGAAGACCAAAAATTAGAGAAAAAGAAGGGCTGCAAGAACAGCCAACATTCTGGCCCAAGCCTTTCAAGGTCAGTGAAGACTCAGGACATAGAAGAACTTGTAACTCAGTTGTGTCCCAAATTTTCTGATCAGGGAGATTATGGGGCTACAGAGGAAAGTGAGTGTGCCTAAGGAGAGCGTACAAATACAAAAGTTGCATTTCTTGTTACGTAGGTCTTGCTTTATCCTGGTCTTAACCATCCAAAAGAAAAGTATAAATATGAAGAATAAAAAGTAAAGCCATATTAATATACTGAGTAGTAAAAGGCTCAAGTCACCAACTTCTGATATTGCCAGTCTTATAGAAAACCCACTACTATTAAGGACTACTGGACTATCTCGGAATATTTTGCTGAATTCACACACCAAAAATATTTAAATGACAATGCAATACCTTTCTCTGACAAAATTAAACAAAAAAGGGGATATATATGAACAACCCTTTTGTATCTGTATATTCAAAATAGTTAGGATAGATATACAGCTATTTTCTCTTAATTCAATG
>NDGN011386658.1:0-13467 GCA_002564285.1 Tympanoctomys barrerae | reverse complement strand
CCAGGGAAGCGCTTATTCCACTGAGCCATCTCCCTGGCCCCCGTTTTTAATGTATTTGGTACAGGGTCTCATTACACAGCTCAGAGTCATAGCAACCCTCTCCTTTTCAGCCTCCTGCCTCCCCATCTCTGGGATTACAGGCGTGTATCACCACACCTGGACTTGGTGGCTGGCTCAGCGCACCCAGGGGCGGGGCTGGAGCAGCATGTGGTGCCAGGATCGAACCCTGGTCCCAGCGCTTGCCTAAGCAAGGTCTTTGGCCTGCTGAGCTATCTTGCTGGCTGTGGTACTGGGGGTTAAACCCAGGGCCTTTGCACTGAGCAATATCCCCAGGCTTTTTAATTATTTTTTAAAATTTGGAGATAGAACCTAATTTGCCCAGGTGGGCTTCCACGCTGTGACCTTCCTGACTCTGGTCTCCCTTAGTGCTGAGATTAGAGGTGTAGACTAGGGTGTCTTGCTTCACCTTCACCATTCATTTAAAGGAAGCATTCGGGGCAGGGGAGCCGCTCAGGGCTAGACCTGCCCTGGGTTCATCTCCATGGAGTGGGGCAGGGAAGGGAGAGAAGAAGAGAGCACTAGTCTTGCATCTGGGGGCCATGATACAATCGCAGTCAGCCAGACAGAAGGGCAAGGGGACCGTGGCCAGAGGAATAGCTCGTATCTGGGACAGGAGATTTCATCGCACTACTCAGAACGGATTTTTCCCCCAGTGGACCTCTGCTGAGCTTCGGAAGAGACACTGCAGCTGAGGTGGAGCTACTAGAGGGACACCTGCGTCAGAAGGGCCCCTGGAGACTGCTGTGGGAAGGTGTGCCTACACAGCGCCCACTCAATAATGGGGGTTGCACTTGCCCTGCCTCTGCTGTCACCCCACCCTTGCTTCTCCCAGCGCCCTGACAGAAACATAAGGGCCTCCAAGTGAGGAGTGACCTGGCCACTTGGCCATATGGACCCATTGGAGCCCCTCCCCACTGCAGCTGTAGATGGGGGTGGGGTGGGGGTGGGGCAGGCTCCCAGGGCCTGTGCTCCTCCAAGCCGAGGTTCGTGTTTGTGTCCAGGCAACAGACAGACAATGATGGAGACAAGTTTGCAGAATGGGAGGAAGCTCTCCAGCCACCTCTACTCAAAGAGAGCCACTGACAAGTGTTGGCAATGTAACATATCTGTTTATTTTTAAAAACAAAACCCAAGCCACTGACCCCTTCTCCTTAGGGCTCTGGCAAAGCCCAAGGAGGGCTTGGCTCCAGCTGGCAAGGGATAGTCAGGAGATGCCAAGGGGGACCCCAGGCTGGTGGGCTCCGCTCCTCCGCCAGGTCCTCCCCCTTCCTTTGACTCCTGGCTCGAGAAGCCAGCTGAGCCCTGGGTCCTGCTGGCTCTGCTGGATAGGGGAAGGCAGGGCGGCTGTGGGCATGCAGGCCCCAGGCAGGCAGCTGGCACAGGTGGGCCAGCAGGGAGGGAGGGAGCATGCACAGACACTGTCCTCCAGTTCCTGCACAGCCAGGAGAGCGTGCCCCAACCAGCCAGGGCGGGTGGCACTCAGGACCCCCAGCAGGCCCTGAGCCTGTCTGCCCAGGCCCCGGACCCAGGGGAAAGACGGGCTCCCACCCTCCTGGCCCTTTTGTTCCCTCCTTAGATGGACTCTCATCACCATCTTGAGCAGTGGTGGCTCAGGAAGAAGTGTGCGTCTGCAGAGCCCACAGGGCTCAGACCCTCTGCCCCGGCGCCCTCGAGCCACTACCCGTCAGGCAAGGTACCGGGGTGCTGGGCACCACTCCGGACCCCTGGGAGTGGAGAGGCCCCATCTCAAGCCACACTCGTGGTTCTGCTGCCTGGTGCAGCAGTGTGCTGTAGGATGCGAGTGGGGCCCCGGCTCCGGGGTGGCAGAGTGACACAGGACAGTGCTCCTTCTGGTCAGCCAGCTTCCCCTTCCTGTCCGTGTGGGATGCCACCCAACTCCACCTCAGCACCAGGGGTCCCGGGAGGCTCTGCCTCTGCAGAGGCTGTCGCTTCGCTGCCAGGCGCTGTGGATGAGGCTCAGGGCGTCCTCGAACTTCTGCCTGCTGGAGGCCTCATGGATTGCTTTGTGAGGCAGGTCCACCTGTGTTGGGGCAGGCAGCGGCATGGAGGGCTACAGGCTCCCCACTGTCAGGGCCTAATCCTGGGCTCTGCCTTGACCCTTGGCCCCCCACCCCCACCTCCCCTGTGGGTAGCTTACACTGCCTGCCTCCTCCTGCTGGGCTTCCTAGTGCTGCTGAGCAGCAACAGCTTCGAAGCTCTTCTCCAGCGCCAGCAAGCCCATCCCACTCGGGGTTAAGCTATAGAGCAGAACGCTGGTCCTGCAGTTCAGCCCCAGCCCCTGTCAGCAGAGGTCAGGAATTGCAACCCTAGCTCTTTTTTTAGTTTTTACCAGACTCACTGAACCAGTGCTTTGCCCTAGGGCCCTGTTTCTAGCCTGTCCTGAAGCTGTTGGCCTACTGCTGTGCTCAGGACCCCAGAGGTCAGGCCAGGTACTGGGAACAGTTGGGGCTTTTGGGCAGCTAGGTACCTGGTAGATGGCTTTCCACCCAGAGTTCAGTGCAGACAGGAAACGGTCCAGTTCAGAAGTGCAGCTCAGGTAGATGACCCAGGGAACGGGAAGCTGCAGGCCATCCTGGGAGAACTCCTAGGCAGCAGGGACCAGGTGAGCAAGGGCCTTCCCCCAAAGGCCCGTGTCATCCCTCGCCCACCCCTGGCTCACCAGGACGCAGTACTCCTTCCCCGGCTCCATGGAAACAGCGCTGATGTCGGCCAGCCTGGCTGTCCCCAGTGAGCGGAAGAAGCTGGTCTGGCAGTCCTCGTGGCACGTGAAGAGGCGGTCCGCAGTGATCACCAGACAACAGGGGATGCAGGGGCTGGGAGTGACCCCCTGGGGGATGACCTGAGGTACGGGCAGTGCAGCCTATAGGTAGTCTGCACCAGAAGCCAGTTGAGGGGTCTGGCAGGCTCTGCCCCCTCAGGATTGTGGAAAGGGAGAGGAGAAGGGGGTCCTGAGCTCCAGGGTCCCCCATCCCATCTAGATCCTCTTGGGCTGCTCTGCAGCTGGTGTGAGTTTGGGGTGGCCCCAGGGGTTCCCGATAGGACCTGACAGGTATATAGGGAGAAGGAAGTGCTCACCCCTTTGGACACGGCCTGGCAGAGGTGCTGCATCCAGTCGGCCATCTCAGCCTCGCTCTCGGCGCTCAGCTCCAGGCAGGGCCGGTCGGCGAGAATGACCTGGAAGGCGTGGGGCCGATCCGTGGTGTTGGATCTCCGGCAGCCACCGCACTGCTCCCCCCTGGGCCAGAGGAGGAGGGGTGAAACGGGAGCGAGGAAGCAAGGGTGGGCAGAGTGGGAACCCCATGGGTGGGCTGGTGGCATGCGGCATGGAGAGTACCGGATGGTGCAGAGGGCACCAGACAGTTGTCTAGGCCCCAGGAGGTGGTGGACCCTCGAGGCCCCACCCCTTCCATTTGACTTGTTTTATCTCCAGCATTTCTGGATACCCAAGGTGTGAGAGTCGGCTCAGCTCTACTGCTCAGCACTGGTGCCTTCTGGGGAGCTGCTGGAGGGGCCAGCCTCTTACCGGATGGGAGCCTCCCCAGGCAGTGCCTGCCTCCTCCCTCCTCCCTCCCAAGCTCCTCATAGCCTCAGCTCAGCAAACCTCAGCAAAACCAGTTACCACTGTGGATGGATGGGCAGGATGCGGCTGAGGGGCAGAGGCTGGACTGACGGGAGGGACAGGGGACAGGGACGCTCTGGGCCCAGGCTCAGCCAGGGCCATGGCCTTCAGGCAGCAGCATCTGGCCCCACACCTGCCCAGCACCCCATCTCCTGGCCACTCACCCCATGTTCACTGAGAGCAGGGGGATGACATCAGTCCGGTCGGGATACTGGTAGAGGATCCCATTGCTGCAGGGCACAACACAGGAGGGTGAGGTCTGGCCAAGGAGGGGCGCCAGGTGGAGTCCCCATCCCTGGGGTCATCCACACAGTGGCTGTGAAGCCCAGGCAGAGGACGTGGGCCCCTTTCTATGAAAGGATGCTTGAAGGAGTTGACAGGGATGGCAGGGGCTGGCTACGCAACAAGGGCTCAGGTCTGGCTGTGCCTACTCTGAAGCTTGTGGAGGGGAGGGCGGCGCCTCCTGGCCTCTCCGCTCTGGGCCGAGCTGCTGGGCACCCACCTGAGCACCACGAAGCAGGTCTTCCAGTGCTCCTTGCCCAGGTAGGAGGTGCCCGCCTTGTAGTGCAGCACACCCTCTTTGGTGATCGCACCCTCAGGGGCCGAACAGTGGCAAGGCCCAGGGCCCAGGGCCTCGTCCGTGGGGTCCTCCCAGTGCACGAGCCCGTAGAAGTGCACAGCCACAGTGGAAGCCTGCAGGAGGGGGCAGCGGACAGGTGTGAGCTCTGAGGCAGGCAGGAGGCTGGGCTGGCAGCAGCAGGTACTCAAGAGGGCAAGGCGCTTCACCCAGGATGCACCCTGCAGGCAGGAGGACTGCGTGCGCGCACATGTGGTGGGGTACCCGCATCCCTGAGCCCTAACACTGCACATCTCCCACTGCTGAGCCTGTAAGCACCACAACCCGCTCTCAGGTGCTGACCTCACACTTGGATTCCTGGGCCACAAATTTGGCCAGTGCCAGCTTCTCCATGGTGGCATCTGTCAGGATGCTGGGGTAGGGTGGTTCCCGACAACCTTTGATCATGGCTGACTTCAGAGAGGCCAAGAAGAACCTGCTCAGGGAGTGAGGCTTGCTGTCAGAAGCCTGGAGATAGGCATTCAACAGACAGGACTTTGTCCCAAGAATGCCTGCCCACCAGAAAGCCCACAGAAATGTGGCAGAGGGGCCTGGCTGCAAGCCAAGTGCTGGGAGCCCTTGGCCATGACATGGTGACCAAAAGAGGCCTGACTGTCCCTTAATGAGCAGGAGGACCTAGAGCTTGAAGGAGAACGTGTGACCAGCCTCGGGTGGCCCACCGTTGTGATGTCTCATCTGGCACATGTATGGTTTGTGTGTAAATGTTTGAGGGCACCCCCCACCTCCAGCCGCAAGCTCTCTGCCTGCTGTCTGGCTGGATAACTCTCGCTAGCCCCGTCCCTTCCAGAGGTTACAAGGGTCACTCTGTTGGCAACATTCCAGAGGGAACATATCTGCTCCTCATCCTGTGTCTCCAAGTCCTTCCCTCCACCCCCAGCCATGACACACAGGCAGATGTGGCTGTCCAGTCCTGTGGAGCGTAAGCTTGGCACTCACTCAGCCAGGGCCACGTCTGCGGTGTCCAACAGAAACTGCTTCCTGCGGTTGGTGCAAACCAGCTTCACGGTCTGCTGGTCGAGGCCGACCTGCCGGAAGACACCATGTGGGGCTTGGCCGATGCTGGGCAGAAGAGGTGGGGCCCACAAGGAAGAAGCAAACACACCCTGGGGGCACTGGGCCCCAAGGCCTTGGGCCAGCATGAGTTAGGGAGGGCTGTGAGCCCCATGCCCCAGGGAAGAGGTGTCTTTATGCTTGGTCCCTGCTCCCAGCACAGATCCACAAGCTTAAGAACTCAGTTGCACCCAACCCTGAGACACGCCCTGCTCTGCAGCTCTGAGGGTGGGTGGCCCGGGAAGCCCTGTAGCCACCTGCAGAGCCTGCACTCACCGACACATAGTCAAGTTCATTGTAAGAAACAGCCTCTTCCACCAGGTATGGCTTCTCTGTGGCCCCTGAGAGAGGAGACCCCAAGGCCTATTATCCCTTGGCCTCTGCTCCCCTGGCCCCACTCCTAAGACCCGGGCCCCTCACAGGGAGGACCCTCCTTGCCTGCACTGGAAATGACAGAGTAGGGAAAAGACAGGGGCACTCTTGGGGCAGAACCCCAGGCTCAGCTGGCGACACCTTCCTGGGGTCCACTGTCATTGCTACATGCCACTCAGAGGAGAGGCGACTGGACAAGGGGGTCTGAAGCTCAGACCACTCCTTGGGGGCAGCAGGCACCTTTGCGGAGCAGGTAGACGTAGCAGTCTGTGAGCAGCACGTACAGCAGCTGCAGGTTGCCCTCCATGTGGCCCGTGCTCATCTGGATCATCTGTGGGCAAGTGTGTCACTGAGGTCTGCAGGCCCAGCCACCCTCTTGGGGTCTCCACCCCTCCCCACTTCTGAGGACTTACCTTGAACAGCTGCTCCTCGTTTTCCCGGAACACGTGGATCATCAGCAGGAGTAGGTGATTGTTGTCTACCCTGTGAGAGGGGTGGTGTAGGAGGGCAGGGTCACCCAGGGCAGTGGCGGTCGCGCCTCTTCCCACCTCCCACCCCAGACGCCGTCTTCAGGGCTCTGAGCTTAGTTTCTTGGGAGGTCAGAGGCCTCCTGTCCCCTGCTCCAGGGATGGCAGCCTCCTGTGCCAGCACAGACGTCTGCTCACCGGAACTCTGAGGAATGGGTTATTTCAGAAGGGCTGCCCTGGCCCTCGTCCACCCCGGAGTCCTCGGCGCTGCTCAGACACGGGCTGGTCCGGCCCCCCTTAAATGGGCAGGGAGCCTCCTGGGTCTGTGGCTCAGGCTCAGACCCAGGCCCCTCATGGGCTGGGGGCAGCTGAGAGTCCTCTTCCAGGGTCTGCGTGTCTGGAGCTGGGCCCGGCACATCCTCTAAGAGCCCAGGTGTCTGTCCCTCTCCTCTTCCTCCCTCTTCTTCTTGGCCAGCAGCCTCAGGGCCACCAGGAACATGCAGCGGTTGGCCAGGCCCTGCAGAGTCATGGTTGCCGCCACCTGATGTAACAGTGCTTGGACTCTCAAGGGTAAAACGGTAGAAGTCCATGGGGGCTGGAAGCCCCTCACTAAAGTTGCCAAATGGTGCTTTCTCCGGGGCCTCCCCGGGAGAGCCGGTCCGAAAGGACTGGTCTGGGGGCTCGATGTGGGAGCCCCAGGTGCTGGGGTCCAGCTGTCCATGGAGCTGGTCAATGACCTTTCTCAGTGGCTGTCCTAGGCACTCCATGGAGGTATCCTTCATCTCGGGGATCAGCAGGCCCACCTGGCCAAGCTCAGAGTGCTCGCTGCTCTCGGCAGTGCTGCTGGGACCCTCACCCTCCTCCGGTGGGGAGGTTAAGGTGGTGTCCGGCGAGTGCTGCCCAAGACCCAGGCTGCTGGCCAGGCTCTCCCCAGGCTGCTGGCCGGGGACTGGGTGAAGTGGACTTGCTTCCTCCTCTGGTCTAACCTTCTTCTTCTTGCCTGTCTTCTTCTTCCTAGTGACCCTGTGGGAGCAGGGACAGGGAGGTAGTGCACACCAGAGGGCCATCCCAACAGGCCAGGCTGGGTGGGGAACAACCCTGGGCACGTGCTCTCTGAGGGCACCACCAGAAACGCCATGGTCCTGGACAGTGCGGAGGAGGGGCCAGCAGAGGCAGGCCAAGAAGGGTGTGGCGGGGGTGGGGGTCGGGGCAGCACAGGGACGCGGGCAGTGGCTGGTGAAGGGAGCACCGAGCAGGTCCTGTGAGTTCCAGCGGATGAACCTGCACTAGCTCTGTCTACCCAGGAGACAACACGACCTGGATGACTTAGCAAGACTTTGTCTCCAATTTTTTTTGTCTCCAATTTTTTAAAAAATGCATATAAAGCGTTAGGAATGTAGCTCAGTGCAAAGGTCCTGGGTTCACCCCCCCCCCCAACAAAGCTTCAAACCAAAACTGCCTGAGGGTGGGGAGGGCCTACTTCTTAGTTTCTGGAAGATGCTCCACTGCCCTGGAGGCTGTCCCTGGACTGAACGCGATGCTGGCCACTTCTCCCTGCTGACCTGATGACCTCAAGCTCTGTGCAGGTGTCCGGTGGCTCGAGAACCTGGGACTCCCCCTTGTCCTGCGAGGTGGTGTGCACCGGGGTGGTGTCAGAGGATGACACTGTCTCAGCCTGCTCCTCATTGAAGGGGTTGTGGCGCTGGGTCGGGCTCCTGGTGGACGCCTTGCTGCTGGGCAGGTCTGAGGCGGTGGAGCGAGGCCCGCTGATGGTGTCAGTGAGGTCTCCATCTGCTGGGGCCAGGAGATGGCAGACAGCCCGTCAAGCCCAGCCGGGGCCCCACAGTGCCTTATCTCGGGGAACAATAAGCTCCCCCCAGGAAAGCCTCACCAGGGTGACCCTGCTTTAAAAGCAGAAACCCCAACCTGCTAGGACAGAGATGGGTCCTTCAGGGGACATGTGGGGGGCCTCCCCCTCCACCACCACTGGGAGCCCATCTGAGCCCACAATTTGGCCAGGTTCATAGTCAGGGCTCATGGGAAACAGCCTCAAGGCACAGGCCCTTAGGCAGGTGACTCTGACACCCTTGCGGGGGCTGGGAGCTATGAAGAGGAGGCAGACACACAGCTTCCAGGTTAACAGTGAACCTTGGAGCCTCCTTCTGAGGGTGGGTACCCAGCAGCAGGGCTGAGCAGTACCCCAAGTCCTCTGAAGGGTCTTTTGCAGACAAAAGGCAACAAAAAGGAAATAAGAAAAATGGAGGAGGACACCAGAGAAAATGGGCAGGCAGACACTGAGAGGGCAGGGTGGGTGCCAGGGGGGAGGGCCTGTGGGAAGGACAGACAGAAGGAGCCAGAAACGACAGAGTGAAACAGCAGGACAGGAGTGATGAGAAGGAAATGGGGCTGCCCGAGATACCTCGCGCCCCTTGGAGGACGCAGCTCTTCCCCAGCACCCACTCCTGGGGGTCAGGACCAGAGGCCCCAAGGGGGCGGGGCTGACACTGCCACTTCAGGCAAGCCTGTCTGTCACATGGTCCCCCATGGCCTGGCCTTGGGAGAGGTAGGAGATGCTGCTGCCTTTCCAGAGGACAGCTGGCCTCATCTGCCCTCCTCACGCCCTCCTTTCTTCCCAAGCCCATGAACAGGCGGGGGCACCTGTGTGAGAAGCACACGGGCCATGNTGAACAGGCGGGGGCACCTGTGTGAGAAGCACACAGGCCATGCAGCCGAAGCAGAGAGGACAGTGTAAGAAGTGAGTCCCACAACTCCATAGCCTGGGTGAGGGCTAGTGGTAGTAGACACAGGCTGCTCAGGCCCCGTCTGCCAATGTGAAGACATCCTGCTCGCCATTATTGCCCAGAAGAGGCGGAAAAGTGTTTTTCACCACCCGTAGGCAGGGCCTGACCCCAGCAGCCGCCTGCTGATGCGGCACATCACCAGGGTTTAAAGCATGCTGCCTTTTGATGGAAGGACCAGGGCGGCCTAACTGCCAGCTCTGCCAGGGAAACACTGTGACCTGAGACTCTCGAGTCCCTTGTGACTCCAAAGAGAATCCCTCAGCGCCTGAGCTCTGCCCAGCTCTCTGTTCCTCCTTCAAACCTGCAGCCACTCCAGGAGAGGTCCTGAGAGGACAAGGGCAGATCTGGGCTGTGGTGAGCATTACAGCTGGGATGCCGCCCACCAGCTCTGGAACGAAGCCAAAGACCATGGGGCAGCCACCTGTGTCCCATCCCAGGACCCCGAGTTTGGACGTGTCCCCAAGTCCTGCTTTCTTCCACAGCCTCCCCAAGTGAGCTGCCAAGGGCATGCCAGGGAATGCTTCAGTGCCCAAGGAGCTTAGGAAAGCAGGTCAGGGTGACAGAAATCCCACCCTGCCCTGGGCCCCGGCCAGGCCTGAGCAGGCATAGATTGGGCTGGTAGTTGGCAGGCCATAGGGAGCTCTGAAGGGCTGCAAAGTGGGGTCAGGCCCTGTTGGTTAAATGACTGCCACAGGTACATCAGGAAGGGGGTTAGTTGTTAGATCAGAGAAAAAACCCAACGCCCAGCGCATGTGCTACAATAGAGGCTGAGGGCCAACAATGTTACGATGGAATTCTGGGTTCCAGGCTAATTTAAATCAAAGAGTGAGACTGCAATGCCACTCTCTTGGCCAAGTGACATAATTTATGTTTCCCAGGGCTGGATTTTCTTACTGCAAAGTTAAGCTGTTTCAGACCCATACTACTTGGGAAAGATCAGATGATCTGATAGCCCACTCCTCAGAGGTCAGGCCGAGCATGCAGGATGGGCCAGCCCTCAGACTGGCAGTGCCCCCTGGGCAGGATGCTCTCTAAGAAGGGGAATCTGGAATGTCCTCACATTTAAAAAGCAAGCATTTGCCTCATTAGAAATAACGTCTATTTTGCATAATCATGGCAAGCTGGGAATCAATGCTGAAACCCCTGTGCTTCCCAGAGGGCAGGGGGAAGATAAGATAGATTTTATTTTAATCTGCCTTAAAGCTTTAGAGACTCTCCTTGTACAAAGGTTCAGGTCACTTAGACCTCAGTCTCTTAAACAATACCCAAGAGGGCTGAGCTCAGTGGGGTTGTGTCTGTTATCCTAGGTGTTCAGAAAGCTGAGGCAGGAAGATTCCAAGCCAAGCCTGGGGAATATAGTGAGATCCTTGCTCAAAAAACAAAACCAAGGTGGGACCGGGGAGATGGCTCAGTGGAGTGAGCACTTCCCTGGCAATCGCAAAGGGCCTGAGTTCAATCCCCAGTTCCAAAAAAAAAAGAAAGAGAGAAAGAAAGAAGAACAGCTTCAGGGAAAGAATCGAGCCCTCTGCTGTCCTCTGGGTGCTCCTGCGGAGCTTGCAGCCAGCATGTGTAAAGACGCTGCATCCCAGAACGAGTCTCTGCTCACTCAGTCAGGCCACCAATGCCCTGCAAATGTCAAGTGACATCACTATCAGGGAGGGTGACCTGGCATCCCCACATGCAGATACCTAGTGACACTCCAGGCCCCTGCACTGGGGGAAGAAGGTGACCTAGCGCTAAAGGCCAAGTTTTCCTGCTGCAGAATTCCATCTGTTAGAGCACCAGAGTGGCTTGTTATGATCATGGACATTATTATAAATAATAAGGAGCTGATTTTGAAACATGCAGCAAGCTTGGCATGGAAACATTGCAAAACAGGAAAAGAGGGTCCCAGAGGACTCTGTCCCACCTTCCCAGTCTGTGCTGGGTACAGACGGCACTGCTGGAAACACATCTCCAAAATCATAATCTATAAAAATGAGGGACAAAACTGAAGATTAGAGACACAGGCAGTGGAAGGAGGAGGGTAGGTAGGGGCAATGGGCAGGAGCTACGGGGGTAAACGAGAGAGGGGAAACGTGACTGTCCATGTGTCTGTCCTCTAATGATCTCAGGGAACAGAGGCCAGTGCCTCAGAAAGCTTTGGGGCCACTCATTTCCAAATCCAGAGCAAAGCCTTCTATCTGTGAGTCTCCCTCCCTCTGAGCCCCAGGGTTTCCAGGTCCTGCCTAATATCCCCAACTGCACAGTCTAAATTGAACTGAGGGGGCCTCAGGAGCCAGAGACAGACCATGGACGATCAGGCTGCTTCCGCGAGGCCCATCCCTCCGGCCTTTCTAGGCAGACCATGAGGCCAACCCAAGGAGAATGAGCTGTCGCCTTCTGCCTGGACAATGAACAGTGAGGTTTTGCAGACAGCAAATGGGAAATATGACCTGGGACACATGACCCACGGCACAAGCAGAAATAAAGAAAGAGGAAGGTCAAAATCCTGATGCTGAGGCAGCTGTGGAGCCTGGTGGCTGAGCCTGTGCTCGGACCCCTTTCCCGTCAGTGACATGATGACACCCAGGGGGGATAAATGGGGGAGATGGCCAGTTTCACAAATGAACACTGAGGCCTAAAGTTTAAGAAAAACCAAGCTGCTCTAGCAATTGCAGACCCGAGACGTCACCTACGGATTCTGTCTGTGAAGCATCCCCGTAGAGCAGCAGGTACCCCAGGGCCCACGGCAGACCCCTGTGAATATACCCTGTGTTTTGTGTCTGCCCGGCCCTCTGCCTCCTCCCAGGCTGCACAGTCACTTTCTGCCTACAGCCTAGACTAGGAGGACCGTCCCAAGGCAGGCAACACTCACCAGGCGATGCCAGGCGAGCTTCCGGGCACACTACTGCCAAGCCCTCTTTGCTCAGAAAACTCCCTGGGTGTGTGCCCAGAGTTATCATGAAAAGTATCTAAAATTCATAAAATCCTTTTCAGTTTTTTGTGCCTGGAATCCATTTTTTTAGCCACCACAGGGACTCTGAGGAAATCTAGATCTGGGAAACAGCCGGTTTCAACTGCAGGCTAGCCACTGGGTCATGGCTGCCAGGGGGGACACCTCCAAAGTTCACATCAGGGCAGAAGTGCAGCTCCTTCCCACCAGGGGCCACTTACCCTCACTAGACGGGGCAATCGCACTGTCATCCCATTCGAGGTTAGTGGAGGTGACAGAGTTGAATGAGTTAAGGGACAGGCTGTCCGAGCCATGGACAGAGCTGGGAAGGCGGTCTTCAAAGTCCAGCAGGTTCTGAGGTTTATAGTAGTCGGGCATGTAGGGGGCCAGGTCCAGGTAAGGAGCATCCTGGGGAAGGAGGGAGGAGGGACATTCAGAGGGGGCCTCTGGTGGGCCACAGAATGTGACCTTCTAGGGTCTGCAGAATCCAGGGTCGGGAGACACAGATCTGTCACATTCTCCCCTAGTCTTTTTCTTTGGGAAAATCAATAGGTTAATGTTAAATTCAGAGACGAGCTGCTGAAGATAGTATGGTGAATGGCTCTTGCTCACACACTGGTGCACTGTGGGGTGACAGAGATAAAAGGGGCAACCGGGGGGCTCGTGCTGCCTTGCATGAGCAGGGCCCTGGTTCCAACCCTAGCAACATGCATGTGCGCACACAGAGGAAACTGCTGTCAGAACCCACAAATGCCCTCTGGCACCTCCCTGATCTTTTTCACTATTAAAATCGCTCATGTTCTTCAAGTTCTGCTACTGCCAAGTGTCTTTTTCAGTACATGCTTTATGACAGGGACCAGGGAAGATAGTTTGGCAAGACAATGTAGCATATTCCTCCTAACAAACCTGGGCCCAAGAAGTGCTCCGAAGCCCCCCTGGGACAGCGTTCGGCCTGTGCAGGGGTCTCCTTTGTGTCCATGGCTTCACTTTCCATGGTTTCCATTCCCCACAGGCCAAAAATATCAAGTGGCAATTTCCAGAAATAAATTAACTCATAAGTATTAAATAACCTACATGGTTATAATTTTTCTGTTTTACTATTAGCTATGTGTATTATCTCCTACTGTACCTGATTTCTGAATTAACTTTATCATAGATGTGTGTAAACAGGAAAAACAAGTGTAGAGGGTTTTGTACTTTGTGTGCCCCATGGAGCACGTAGCACGGCTACGTACACTGTCCAGGGAGAGAAGGCAGCCAGGGAGTGTGAGCGGTGGGCAGGGAGCACACTAGCGGGGAGGCATGGGCCATTGGCACTTGGCACAACTCACACGCTTATGTCCTAAACATGAAGGCAAATCCTTCCAGCATAAGATACCCCAAGCAATGGGCTTTTCTCTGTGTTGGAACAGAAAGAAGTTACCTGAGGGCTAGAGAGATAGCTCAGTGTCCCAAGCACCTGCCTGGCAAGAACACAGTCCTGAGCTTGATTCTCTGTACCAAAA
>NDGN011386653.1:0-10503 GCA_002564285.1 Tympanoctomys barrerae | reverse complement strand
TACTAATCAGTTTTGAAACTGTCTCATTGCTATTTGTTTCTCAATAAAATTATTTTTTTTAAAGCATAAAAATTAAAAAAAGAAATGGTCATTTCCTCTCTCCCAAGCTCCCATAAACTGAAGGGTTCTAGGTCTTCCTGGCAGAGGTCAGGAACACATCCTCCCAATCCCACAGTCTCCCCACCTGTGGCCCCTGAGGCCCTGAACAAGGCATCTTCTTGGCTCTGCCTCAGGAGTGCTACACAGAGGAGGTATGTGGGGAAGACCGTGAAGGAATAGGGCTTCACTTGGTTTGCACCCAAACCCACCCCCACTGCGCCCTACTTTCTACATCCCTGACAAGGGGTTCTGGGAGGTTCAGAGCTGTGCTGCAAGGGAGGGCTTCGAAGCTTGTGACTTTGTTTTTTTTTTTTTTTAAGCTTGTGACTTTGAAGGAGACAAATAGATGGTACTTTCTGATTGGAAACCCTGTATTAGGGATCCCATGTCAAAGAGCAAGACCTGGGGTTTCCCAGCTGGATATCTGTAGGTCTGATTGAGCACAAGACCCAATGTGCTGTTAAGTGGTTTATGCTACCATTGTCATTGATCCCCAGTATGTCACTGTTGGGGGTGTCAGGGAACAAATAACCAAAATTTTTAAAATTTTGTTTCAATAAATTCCCTAACCAAAGCAGGTACATTCTCACTGCTAGGTATGAATGACATCATTGTTGATAGAATTCAAAGACCAAGAACCTGGGGCAGAAAAGACTGTAGACTTGAGAAGTTTGGCACCTTGTCTTTGGAGGACTGTACTGCTCTCCCCGGGAAGCTAATGAAAGCCATTGCCCATGAAGGCATCCTCTTTTTTCTGATCACAGTTCCACAGGTCAAAATACTACATTCATGTAGATACCCTCTGTAGTATCTACATGCTTCACATGGCATTTTGTTTTTTCTTTTTTTTTTTGGTCTCATAATTTATAAATAGGAATATATATTTATTTATATATGTAGTATTTAGGACTGGGTAGGGTCTACAGGGTCTCACTATGTAGATTGGACTCATAGTGATTCTCCTGTTTCCAGCCTTCCAAGTGCTGGGATTACAGGCATGCGCCACCACACCTAGTCTCAACTGCTGTCTCAGCATGCCTAGGGGCAGGCGGGTGGGGGGGTGGCACGGCAGGTTGGAGCTAGAACCTCAGCCGCAGTGCTCTGCCTAAACAGGTGCTTTAGTCTATTGAGCTATCTGGCTGGCCCTGGAAAAATATTTGATATTAAATTTGTAATATAAACAAACCTGGTGATATAAGAAACGTATATTAATTAAGGGTTTCCCTTTCGAAAGGACTGCACTAGCCCTCAAGTGTTTCAGTGATTCATGCTTCTGTTGTATGAAATTGCTCTGTGGTGACCATGTGAGTCACCTTCCAGGTCACAGGTACTGGTTCCAGCACAGCACTCCTGATGCTGCATTTCTGAATGGCAAGACTCTCGTCCTCTATCATCGTTGACAAAACCATTATTCTGTAACAATTTAGAAAAGTAAGAATATTTTTTAAAAACCTGAGCCTACTACCAGTCATTCATCATAGTCTAGCCAACTGACTGGCACAGAGCCATAGCTTTCTTTCTCTTGTCTCTTTTAATCAGCAGCTCAAAGAAAGGATGGAGTGGTTATTTCAAAATCCTGTGACTTTTTATGGCAGCTATTGTAGATGAACAATGTAAGGTCCTACTGAAGTATTGAAATCTCACTCAAAACAATGAATGATGGGGCCAAGGAGATAGCTCAGTGGAATAAGTGCTTGCCTGGCAAGCGCAAGGTCCTGAGTTTGATCCCTGGTACCACAAAACAAAACAAACAAACAAAAAAAAAAACAATGAATGAAAGCCTCATCAGGCTGTTTGGTTACCTTCAGTGTTTAAAAAATGTTCATATGGTGGCAGTGGTTACTTTTCACTGACTTCAGCATCTGATCCCACATACTTAAGTGATAAGTTGTGGTTCAATTCTGAGTTTTAGCAACACAGTAATGGCAGACATTGCTGAATAAACAACTTTTAAATATTTTAGCCATTTGAAAAGTACAACATTGCAAACACACTAGTTAGTTCAACGGTTGCCTTGTGCTGAAAATCAAAGAACCTTAAACTCCACCTACAAATATCTTACTTCACCAGGCCTGACAGTAATTGAATACCTTATCACTTATTTAATAAAAAAGATACAGCAACTTTCACAAAAACAGCAACCACTACAAAAGAAATGGCAGAAAAAAATGACCTCATGAAAACACTAAAAAATTTGACAATTTTATGTAGAACTGCCATAGTTTTAGTGTTTAACATTGAAGCACACAACTGACCAAGCTCGAAGACGTGAAGACACTGACACAGTATTTTTCATTTCCTCAGATCTCTTCCAAGTCTTCCACTTTCATCCTTGTCTTTGCCCCACCACCTACCTGGCTAGAACAGTCATCCCTTTCTCTTCCTTTTGGAGATCTTCATCTGTGCCTTCCTGCGTGATGCCCAACCTGGTGCCTCTCCTGTGTATTCTCAATCCATTCCTTTTTCCCTGACATGTCTCCTCTTTGCTATCTTGCCGACTATTGTTGACTGCTTCCTTATTGGTCTCCCATCCAGGTTGTAAGTATCATGGGACCAAAATTTCATATGATTAAATTCCTCTTGGACCACATAGAGTCTGAATGGGCCAACTGCAGTGGCACATGACTGTAACCCCAGGACCCTGGAAGGCTGAGGCAGAAGGATCACAAGTTGAACTACAGCCTGGGCAACTCAATGACTTGGTGAAAGTCTGTCTCAAAATTTAAAAAATAAAATAAAAGGCTGAGAGTGTGGTTCAGTTCAAAGGCCCTGCGTTCAATCTCCAGTACCACAGTGGAAGAACAGGAAGAGCAAGGGAAGGAGAAGAAAGAAGAAGGGAAGTTGGTCTTATTCTCAGTGAACAAATGATGAAAACTTACAGTGGCTCTGTAGTGAGACCATCAGATACTTTAATATTACTTGGACAGATCATAGGCCTCAGAATCACATGCCAAACATGACCCACTGCTCACCGATTCTTGCCAGAATCACACCTGAGAAGAGCAAGATGATGGAGATGTATGACTCGGGCTGCTCAGGGTCCTGCTGGTCATCAAACAGAACAGTGCTGTTGGTCCAGTGGATGGAAGAGCGGTCTGGGAGGATGGGTTGGTTCAGGTTTCTTTCAAAGGGGTAAATGTGTTCCTGGTCCTTTTTCAGCAACTTGTGGTTTGAAGAGTTCTTGTTTGATGGAAGTGAGAAGACAGCCATATCAAAAGGACTTCCAGGAGCAAAGACAGAAAACACACAGAGTATCAGACAACCCACATGGAGCCAACTGGATATGACTCCGGTGGTGACCAAGCCATAACGCCCCCGGAGCCAGGTGAAGAGAATAGTGCCCACCAGGCCTGACAGAGCTGAAAGGGCTGTGAGGATGCTAAGCAGGGACCCTCCAATCCCTTGGGTGTAGGCGTAGCCAGTGGTGATGCAGTCGAACCCCAGGACTGTCATGTAGAGGAAGGCCAAGCCCAGCCCGGCCAGGAACACGGCCTGCCTGCAGTATGTCTCCCAGCCCTCACGGCATGTGTGCAGCAGCTGCTGCATGCTTTGAAGGCAAAGAAAAATTCCTTTGGTGGTGGCCTGTTTTCCTTCAAGGTTAGACCCTTGATCCTTTGGTTTTTCCAAAGTTCTGATTTTGCTGATGAATATGTCAGCGTTTTCCCAAGAATCCGTTTCATCTAAGGTAAAATCCAAATAAGTTGAATGTCAATACCATGCCTAATCCCCTCAACCCACCCAACTCATTTGCTTTTCTAGTGGATGGTTCCAGAGCATACTGAGGGGCTCCTGTCCCCAAGTACCTATGTCTCTGCCTACAGACCTGTCTCTCTTTTTCTATCTCTCTCCTCTTTCCACCCCTGGAACATGAGTGGCAGACAGGCTTTAAGTGCCTTTGGGGACAGCTTTCAGTGAATATAGGACAAGCCTTGGTTGCTAAACACCATAGCTTCCTTGGCCCTTGCTGGGACAATTGTGAGATACATCCTGCAGTCTCTCAGGAGGTCCCCATTTCTCTCTGCAGTCACTCATATAATAAGACTCCTTTCATGGGCTTTTGTCCTTCTCTGCCTCCCTTCCTTTTCCTCCTCAAGGGATCACATTCCAAATGATTCCAAGTAAGTGACTTTTCAATCCAAACCCTGTCTTGAGAAGTGCTCCTGAGAAAATCCAAACCCACATACACCATAAGGTCAGGAAGGCAGTATCAGAAAGGAAAAGGTGGGAACAGGGAAGGGAGGATGACAGAGTGTCAAAGGCTTGAAACTTGGTAATGAATTCCCAGAAACCAGGGACAGAGACTTCTTGTGGCTTCTCCCCCCACCCCATGGCTATTATTTTCTGAAGAAACGGATATGGAGGTTGGTCAAATGGGTAAATCAAAGCCTTTTATTTCTCCAGGATATATCAGACAATGAGTATAGGAATTCAGCCCAAATTAAGTTCTGTGAAGGACTTGAGCAGTTAAATATGGCCTTAAGGAAAGACAGAGAGACAGGTGAGTTATGTCCATTTTAGACCTAGCATAAGGGAGAGTGAGGTTCTACATGACAGAAATGAATTTCTTGTCAGTGCAACTTCAAAAAAAAGATTTAAAAATAACAACAATGAAACATTGTTAACATTGATTTAAATTTTCCTGTATGCCAGAGCAGGAAATACAACTTTGTGTAGACTGTTCGGTTTCATTGCCCCAATATACCTATGAAATCAGTTCCATTATTATCTTTACTTTACAGATAGGAAGACTGAGCATAGGAATAAATTAGCCTTGCAAGGCCACACAGGTACTACATGGTAGATCTGAAGGATAGTTCTATCTACCTATGTATGTATCCTTCCATTCATCATCTAAATACATACACCAAGCTGTTTTTACAAAATATGTATTTTGTTTATACAATAGGATGGTAGGACTTCATTCTTAAACAACTTTGGGAAAAGTGCATAAATTAATCATCTAGAAAGAGAAACTAAGATAAGGAGTAATTACTAAACCGCATCACACCATGCACCAGGCAGCGGGGCAACACTGTCAATAGACAGGCACAGGTGTTGTCATTTGAGAGGAAAGGGTCACATATGTTCACAGGTCTCTTTGTTTTTCACACTCACCCTGCTGACAGAGAAGTTTTAATATTTTTTTAAAAGGAAAGCACTGTTGACATCAGAATGAGCAATTCATCCTATCATGATGAAAGAGCAGGGCATACTCCTTGACACACTTGCCTCTACTTAGGGGATGATGTTTAGGAGTGAGACAGGAAAGAGTAATCCCCCCTCCCCAGGGCCAATGGTATGTTATGGAGGTTGTATACTACATAGTCCCAAATGGGACTATTTGGCTGCTACTTACATTGGAGTCTCTCTGAATGCAACCCCCAGAGTTATGCAGTGTATAACTTGTGTAACTGTATAAAACAGCCCGCCTGCCCCCACCAACAAGGTCAGCCATATGAACTGCATAAGCAGTGGCACAGCTGGAGCCTTCTCATTAAGCATTGTTTCCAGGCACATTTACAGACAGGCGAAGTGTTAAGATCATGTTTAGACACAAGTTCTGGAAAGAAGAAATGAAACACTAACATAAAGGAGCAAAAAAAAACAAGAGGTCTCTCTGAGTTTGCATTACCTTGGATGTTCACAGCATCCTGTTGCCTTTCTAGGAAGTGCCCCCCTGTTTGTTGCTGGGGTTTTACAGCCAATTGGGGAACTAGTTGATAAACCCTGGACAGAAATAGAAACTCTACAAGAAGTGAAACCAAGTTCCATCCAAGAATGAAACCACAACCGATCACATGAGATGCCCATGTCATCACCTGGCCCACGGACAGGGGAGCAAATATATTGATGACCTGGTCCAGCCGCCGGACGGTTGCATTCATCCCTGGAGGTAGAAGGAAGGAAACATTGCAACTCAGTAGATAAGACCCTCTTCTGGTGAATTTCCCATCATGTACTTGCTGGGGTTGCCAGCCATGTCCCCCAGGTGAATTCCCATCATGTACTTGCTGGGACTGTCAGGCACACCTTAGGTGCATGACAGTGACAGGGAAGACCCTTTTTGGTTTAGCTATAGGTGAATAGTTGGGCTTTCAACCTGAAAAGCCTTTAAGGTCAGTTCTGTGGAAACTCGAAGGATTAATAGATTTGTGTACTGGAGGACAGGGCGACTTGGAGCTGATTATTCTAACTCTTATCTCTGTGCTCTTTCCCATCACACCCCACTTTCCTAACAAAACCAACAATATTCAGCTGGGTGTGGTGGTACAATGTGTGTTATCCCAGCACTGTGGGAGGCTGAAGCAAGATGGTCATAAGCTAAAACCCAACTTGGCCAACTTAGTGATTTGACTTGCAGAGTCACTAAGTTGTCTCAAATTAAAAAACAAACAAAAAAAAGAGCTATGGATGTATCTTAGTGTAAAGGCCCTAGAATCAAACCTAGTACCATAATAACAATAACAACTTTATACTCCTTCATTAACACTGATATGTGAGCCTGCTGGGGCAAACCCAGTCGTCAGGCACAGGGCACCGTGGTTTGATCCCCAGCTCCCCATGCCTTACCAGACCCGCACTTAAGGCAGCCGAGCCAGCCAAAAAACCTGACGTGTGACAGGAAACAAGTGACAGGGCAGGGCAGAGGAAAGAATGAATGCTCATTCTGTGCCAGTTTCAAGCCTTCTATTTATATGCATCTTACTTAATCCTCAAAATAATTCTTAGAGGTTAATAATAGTGTATTTCCTTTTTGCAAATTAGGAAACTGAGGCACACAGAGATTAACTTATTTGCTCAAAATCAAAGAGAAAATGGTAGATCTGATATTCAAACCTGGACAGTCTAATGCTAGTGTAGTGGTACACACTTGTAATCCCGCACTCTAGGAGGCTGAGGCAGAAAACTGCAAGTTCAAGCCCAATCTGGGCAATTTTTTTTTTTAAATGTATTTGGTCTCACTACACAGCTTGGACTGATAGTGATCTTTTTCAGCCTCTCCAACACTGGGATTACAGGTGTGTACCACCATACCTTGTTTCAGTGACTGGCTAGGTGTGCCCAGGGGTGGGGCTGGTGAGGCATGTGGTAGAAGGGATCAAACCCTGGTCCTTGTGCTTGCCTAAGCGGGCTCTTAGTCAGCTGAGCTATCTTGTCAACCTCCAATCTGGGCAATTTAGCAATATAGTGAGACCCTAATCTCAAAATTTATAACGGGCCAGGTTGGAGCTCAGTGTGAAAGCCCTGGGTCTGATCCCTAGTGCCCCTCATCCCTAGGCTCTACAAAGACAAATCTGGACTCTAAATCCTATGCTCTGAACTCTGCCACATCATTGAAGAATAGATTTCCTAAGTCATTTAAGAAACTGTAGTGAACTTGAACCACAATATGTGCTTTGCCTTAGATTTCTTTATTTTTATTTTATTTATTTTTTTAAAAAAAACATTTTATTTATGATTTTTTTGTGTATGTGTGTGTGGCCAGTTCAGCCCACCTGAGGGCGGGGTTGGCTGGCATGTGGTGCTGGGGGATTGAACCGCGGTCCCTGTGCTTTGCCAAGCTTGTTCCAAGTAGGTGCTTTAGACCACTGAGCCATCTCACCAGCCCTAGATTTCTTTAAATTTAATAAACTTACAACAGGAAGAGTCTCTACCCTAACACCACGACACCCAGCATTTACTCACATAGCTGTTTTATTTTAGGCAGTCTTGTTTAGTCACAGTGCAGTTAATTAAGGGCTACTAAAAGACATGTTATAAGGGGCTTCTCCTCCTTGCGAGGCATATATTTTAGTAGATTCCTCCTTGATAGTTTCCTTTATCCTGGCCATCAACACTCCCGCACATCTAGCAGAAAGCACCCATGGCACAAGCTCAAGACAGGACTACACGTGCGCTTTACATCGGCAGCGTAAGTATCCTGCAGAGCGGACAATTCTCATTTTGTAAACAGAAGCAAAAACAAAGTTGTCAGATTATTCCATTGAGTGGGTTTATTAGAAAAAAAATTGGTGGGGGAGGGCAGTTTTTATCCTGGAGGGGGGAAACTTATCACTGGCCAGAATTAAGAAATCTTTCAGTTCACTTATTTTTCAGGTCTAAACTTGTGGAACTTCCTGCAAATGAAAGGCTTGTCTCCAAAAGTGCAGCCTATGTGTGCGTCCCGGTAGCAATGACAACCAGGTCTTAGGCACTTCCTGTATCTCATAGGATCCCTCCCCATACTGAGCCATGGTGTGTGTGTGTGTGTGTGTGTGTGTGTGTGTGTGTGTTCCCTATTCAACAGTTCAGGACAATCAAGTCCTGACAGATTAGGTAACTCGTCCCAGGACATACAGTTGATAAGAGGCATAGCTGAATTTAATTCAAACCCAAACCTGGCTGGCACCAAATACTATTCTCTTACCACATATAACACTATCCCCCTCAGAGACCTGCATGGTCCTTCCACATCCATTCTACTTCTCCACTGATTGGAGGCCCTGGGCAGCACTGCTCACCAGCCAGCTGGCCTCTGTTGTCCCCTGTGATGCTCACAATCCAGTCCTTCTGAATGGTGATGGTCAGTGCTGTGCCTGCCAGGTTCGCCACAGCTGCCAGGGTGATGACCGCTGCATAGCAGGCCACCTATGGAAGGAAGCAGACAGTGGAGCCCAAAGTAGACTTTTCTGTACCCCAGGGGGATATATTTATCTGATAGAAGGAGAGAGAGAAAGGCTCAGTGAAGTCTGGAGCCAGTGCTGTGCTGAGCACTTTCTTCCTCTCTCTTCATTACAGCAGATCTGATGCTAATCTGTATCTTGCAGACCAGTTCAGCTGTTCTGTTGCCTCCTTGTCCATGGAATTTGGGCTCAGATTCACACATCTAGGGTGAGGAAGGCACTGGCAAAAGATAAGCCAGGGCCCAAGCATCCCAAGATATCCCTCCCCTGCCCCCGGCCATCACAGCACAAGAGAGAAGGGACACTCACAGTGAACCAGCCGTGCCACATTCGATCCATCTCCCTTCTGTAGGAGAACACGAGCATCAGGACCACGCAGCAGGTGGTGACAGAACCGTTCTGGATGAAGAGTGCTGCGTGAGCCACTGCAGATGGAAATGCCAGGGGTCTAGTATTTACTCTTGGCTTTAAGAGGCAAGTCACAGCCACATCATCACTCAGTGTAGAGCTACTGCGTGTGACCAAATCCCGTGGCACCCAGCCAACGCACTTGTCCTTTCCATCAGCATTACAGGCTTCAGTAGGAAGTAAAGCACAGTGCAGGGCTCACTAAGGACAAACACTTCACACAAAGAAAACAAAAGCTGGACTTTGGAGAGAAATGAAAACAGACCCTGACAGTAGAGCAATATGAAAAGCCTACTCCAGCTGAAGTAAAGAACTTGACATTTTCTAGTGCTATATCTCAGTCTCCTGGATTGAATTTGTGGTAAAATCCATCAGTGGTTCCGAAGCAACATTCTAGAGTTTTGTTTTCTTTGACATAGTGTCTTACTATGTAGCCCGGGTTGGCCTTCGATCCCCCACCTTGCCCACCCACCAGGGTTGGGAGTGCAGGAATGCGGCACTAATCCTGGCTCCCAATTAAATAAATTAGGTTTTTCCATGACTTTACTTCAGCAAATGCCTTTCCCGGACCTCTAGGTGAAATAAAAACAATCCTGTTGACTAGAAATCAAAAGGACAGGACAACAGAGGGAATCCTCCATTTTCATTAGACAAAGGAAGTGTACAAAGATACAATAGCCAAAAGCTAAAAGGAGTTTTACCTTTGAACAAATAAACCCTCAGACTTTAATTCCTACTATTTGGGATACCTGATACAAAATCTTTTTTTGTAGAGGTATAAAATCTTCTAGAGCTGATTTTTTTTTTCCAGAAGTGGGGATTGAACTTGCACTAGCCAGGGAAGCGCTTATTCCACTGAGCCATCTCTCTGGCCCCACAAAATCTTTTATACAGAGAAACTGTCTGTAATATGTGTAATGCAAATATTGTAGGTGGGTTACACTGGAATATTAAAAGCATAGCATTTTTTCCATGAATTTTACATTAAAAACTTTTACTTAGCATCCAAAACCTCATTAAAGGGTTAAGGAGTAGCTCAGGATTAGAGCACTTACAGAGCACATACGAGGCTCTGTGTTTGGTCCTTCACACAGTAAGAAATACAATAAGTAAAAATCATATTAAAGTATATAAAATATAATACAAGAGAATATGACATAAATCTTTTGCTAGAGTTTTCAAGTTATGCTCTATGGTAACCTAGCTCAGATTTACAATTTTATTTGACTAAACAAACCAAAAAAAAGAGTGTGATCATAGTGTACCACATAATCATACACATCATAAGTAATACTGTTACCTTTGTTTCTTGGTTTCCTGTCGATCCAATCTC
>NDGN011386652.1:0-19861 GCA_002564285.1 Tympanoctomys barrerae | reverse complement strand
TTGCTAATTTCTTATACATTTCTTTCCTTTTTTCTTCTTCCAGTTTCGCATGCATGTATCTGATAATATGAATAAGTGGATGGAAGTCACCACTATGCATTAGAACAAATACTGTGAAATTCATATTACTTTGTTAAGTGAAATTCTGTATGACTTACTTTTTTTTCTGTTTTAATACTATTTTGTACTCTTTAAAAATTAAAAAAAATATGAAATTATAAACATAAATTTCCCACCAAACATTCCATAAGATATTGCTATACATACTTCAGGCTCTTTCAATCAACAGAACAGAAATGAGTAAGTTGAAATATACTATACTCTCTTTAATCCTATTATTCTCTCTTTCTCTGTAGTTATCACTATTCAGAATTTGATACTGATCATTAACATGCATGTTTCAAAACTGTGCATGATAACATCTCTTATGTTTTAGATCTAAAATGCTCCCTGAAGGCTCATACTTTCAGAAAGAGGATTTGGGATAGTTGGTGAATCATGAAGGAACTAATGAACTCTTCAGTGGGTGACTTTTTTTACCTCAGGCCCAGGGAAATTGAACCAGCTGACAATGGACTGAAATTATAAGCCAAAATAAATCTTTACTGCCTTTTTCAGATATTTTGTCATGCTAATAGAAAGCTAAGGCACTCTAAGAAATGTGTAATATTTAAAATTTTATATAACAGTATCATACTACACTTACCTGGTAGATTGATTTCTCTCATAGTTTTTAAGATTTACTTATATACAATAGCTGTCATTCTAGATAACCTATTTTTATGGACTTATAGTATGAATCATCAAAACCTGTTTTTCTGAGGTCTCACTATGTAGTTCAGGTGGGCTTCTGAACTTACTATGTAGCCCAGACTGAACTGGATCTCAGACATCCTTCAGCCACAGCTTCTGGAGTGCTGGGATTATAGGCATGTACTACTACTTCCAGCTAACAAAATTTTTCTATGAAGGACCACATAGCAATATTTTAGGTTTTGCAGCTATACATATTTGGTCACAACTCAGTCCTGTTCCTGTAGTACCGCCACCTACACTTAAGTAATAAATGTGGCTTTGCTTCAATAAAACCTTATAAACACAAATTTAAATTTCATGTAATATTCACATTACAAAATACTTCTTAAAAAGTTTTAACCATTGTAAAATATAAACACTATTTTTACCTCATAAGCCATGCAAAACAAGCAGTGAATCAATTTGGCCCAAAAGCTAGGTTGCTGATCCCTATTAAACAATATTGTTCTTACAGCTCATTAATCTATTTTCATATTATTGGACATTATTTTGAAATTTTCTTTGTAATCTTACATGATCAATACATTTTGGCAAATGATTTTGGAGAGAAGTTATAAAATGTTTATTCTGTTTAAGGGTATGGAAAAAATATATATATATTAGACAAAACTTGCTAAATTTATTCTTTGCATACTTTCCATTCTTTGTAATGTTTACTTGATTGTTTTTTGAGACAGGGTCTCACTATGCAGTTTGGGCTGGTCTTATGCTCACTTTTGTGACCCCCAGGCTGGTCTTGAACTCATAGAGATCCTTCTGGCTCAGCTACTGGGATTACAGGTGTGTACCACCACACCCAGTTCCAGATCAATTCATTGCTTTTTTTTTTTTTTTTCATATATGTATTTGGTACAGGGTCTCACTATGCAGCTTGGATTTGTAATGATCCTCCTGTTTTCAGCCTCCCCAGTGGTAGGATTACAGGCATGCACCACCATGCCTGGACTTGTTTGCTGGCTAAGTGTGCCCAGGGGCAGGGCTGGTATGGCATGCCAGACCAGAGATTGAACCCTGGTCCCTGTCCTTGCCAAAGCAGGCACTTAGTCTGCTGAGCTATCACAGTGGCCTCCAGATAAATTCATTTTTAATGAAGATATATTAAAATTCTCTATATAATAAGCACTCATAATTTGATCATCCTTTTTGAATTATATTTCAAAGTAATATAGTCACAGATATAAGTTGACATTGTCACATCTCCATAATGGATGGCTGCTTTCAGTATGATAGTGTCCAAAAGTAGCTCTTTTGACATTTTGCCTTTCAGATTATTAATACTTTCTTTAAAAGTTTTGTGTGACATAGTTTTGGAATTGTCTCTGGTAAATAGGACTATATTTTAAACACTTTTATAGGCAAATTTAAAGCAGCTCTGTTGCAATATTTAAAACAATATACCAGACCTCCTGTTCCTAATTTTGGTTTTCTACTCATCTGTGTATAACCCTGGCAAATTTCTTTAATCCCTCCATGCTTCAGTAAAACAACTTTGGATATTAGTACTTAACTATTGGTTATTGTAGAGATTAAATAGGATAAAATTCTTAGAACAGCACTTAATCTGTAGTAAGCATTTGCTAATTGCTATTTAGAATTTTTAAATTGTGATTACTTTAATGGTCTCATTTCTACCACTTTTTCTTATGACACTCCCCTGTTTACTACCTGCTTTCCTGTCATTAATCCCTTTGTTTTCTTCTATTTTGCATGTTCTTTACATTGCATGTCTACTAAGTGATTATTCTTAAAATTTTTATGGTTTTATTTGATGTAAATATATATAGTCATATATAAATTATCAGAATGAACATTCCCATTATCCCTATTCTAACAAGGTTTTCTCAGATTCTTCCTTTATTTGGCATCCATTAATTACAAGGCCAAATATGACCAAGTTACCATGTCTCTGATCCACAGCGCATGTATTGATCCACTTCCTTATTTCTCACATACTAAGCCAATTTTCCTGCCTTAAATCAACAGACAAGCAAGTTGCAAACATGAAGGGTCACTCTCAATGCTCCAAATCCCAGTAAATTATTTAAACCAGCCAATCCAGTTTATCTGCTCTACTCACAGAAACCCTAGTAAAAGCTATGGTCTAGACTTCCCCTTCCTCCTGTTTCCTAGCCACATCTGACGCTTCCCTATATGACTACAAACAGCAGGTCACCAGATATGCTCCCTTGCCAAGATGGAAGACAAATAACAAATTCTCTTGATGGCACTAAAATTATTTTGATATCTCCTTACTCAGTCACTTTCATAACTTTTAAGTTTTTAAACCTGCACCTATAAGTTGTTATAACTTACAAAACATTGCTCATGCTACTTAGTGATCTCTTCTTCCCTACTCTTTAGGCAAGCACTGGTGTGTTTTCTGTCCCTATAGATTAATTTATATTTTGTAGGATTTTATTCAAGCAGAATTGTATTCATGTTCTGAGTTATTTCACTGAGCAATTTATTTCTAGTCCATTCATACATACAAATTATTATTTCCTTCTGTTTTGTTGATGAGTATTTCCTCATATAAAGTTTGATGATTCACACATCCAGTGATAAGACATTTGAGTCACTTCCAGTTTACAGTACTTATAAAGACAGTTGCTATGGACACTCATGTACAAGTTTTCATGTAGATACATATTTTCATTTTCCTGGTGTAAATAAGAGATAAATGATTACATTACATCACAGAGATATGGTTCATCTTTAAGGAAAATGAGTTTTATTAAGGAGTTTGTTCCATTTGATGTTCTTACATCAGCACATGAGTTTTGTATTCTCATCAACATTTTGTATGGTTAATATTTTTAAATTTTTGCCATTTTATTAGCTATGTAGTGATGCAATAATATATTTTGCTGTCTTTTGAAATAAAAAAGTTGTATAGCTAATAATTAAATTAAACTTTAATAAATTTAAACAGGCTTTTAAAATTTTGCATTCATCACCTTTTACTCTATATTTCTAAAGGACTTGTTTTTTGATTACACATATCCTTTAGTAATCTTCTTAATGAGTTTCTTTGATATGTAAATGATCTTAGTCTTTATGTGTTTTATATTTTTCTCTGTCTAAAATGATACTAAGTACCCCAAAGATTTTTAACTTTTTGTCTCCATTGTTACTGATGAGAAGCCAGCTGTTAGTTTATTGTTATTCCTTGTCAGTTTGGTTTTTTGTTTCTGGTACTTTTACAAATATTTTTTCATTTTTCACATTTTAGTTTTACTCTGATGTGTCTAATTGTGAATCTACTGTTGGGGACTGGACATCCGGTCCCCAATTCAACTGGCAAACACATTCATGAACACATCACCAGCAGTCACCATTTATCCTCAGCTTTGGGTTATTTCTCTTATTCCTGAGAAGCTTGAGCTTGGCAGCCGCACCACTTTGGAGGGTAAAGACATTTTATAAACATATTTAATTCTATATTATTTATACTTCTCAGAACCACCAACACTCTTCGGATGTAAAATTTTACTTTGGTTTTGTTGTCAGTTACATTTATTTAATGACTGCCTCTCTTTCTATTATCTTTTTTCTTTGGAACTCCTTAGTATGTAGACTGCAGACACTTAATCCGTCTTTTACTTATTTCTCTTAACTGTTATAAAATATATGTATTTTTGCCTTTTTCTAAAATTGCATATTGGGTAAATTTCCTAGCACTATGTTTGAATTCATTCTTTAGGTATTTACTCATGTTCAATTGAGTGCTTACTTAAGACGAAAGATGTAGAAATCCAACCCAGTCTAGTACAGTATCCTTTATATAGAAATTATAGAGTAAATATTTGCTGACTAAATTGAAAATAGTTTACATATTTAACCATTTCATTATTTATAGATATATAATTTTATCAAAAGACAAATATCACATTTTTATATAACAAGTTACCATGCAAATTTTTAACTTTTAAAACAACACATATCAATATTCTGTGAAAATCAACAAATTTAACTCTTTTGCAAAATTAAAATGTTTTTGTTGGGAATTGGCTTTGCAGATATCTATGCTTGTTCATCATCTTTGGAATTTTTTTTTTTTTTTTTTTTTAATCTCCTGGCAGACCTCTTAGGGTTGTAACACTTTCCAAGTAGGCCTAAATTTCATATTGTTCTTATATTTGATAAATTTAATTTTTCTGAATACTGTAATCTCATTGCATTGGAATTGTGGTCTAACACAAAGATAAAAATGTCTGTGTTTTCTTCTGACACTACTTGCTGGTGCCCAGCATTTTGTGTTGTATAAAGCAGCATGTAGAAAGATGGAGGTAAACTGATTTGCAGGGTTGTTTTTCTAAAGGAAAGGGTACATTTAGAAGTTTCCCCCTGTATGCCTACCA
This sequence comes from Tympanoctomys barrerae, assembly GCA_002564285.1. Classification (NCBI taxonomy): domain Eukaryota; kingdom Metazoa; phylum Chordata; class Mammalia; order Rodentia; family Octodontidae; genus Tympanoctomys; species Tympanoctomys barrerae. The sequence goes on along the minus strand of NDGN011386652.1, from coordinate 14,684 downwards.
GATGAAAACTGAGGTCCCTACAATTTCTTCTACCTATAACCTCACATGTATTTATTAGCTTAGGATTCACAAAGTACATAAGGAAAGATGCTAGAATCCTTTAAACATGTAAGGATGTTGGGTCATTTGACACAACCAGTTAAACCAGTAAGACCCTATAAAATGGTTGTAGCTAGTAGAGTGCAATGATCAGTCAGTCAAGACAACAGCCCATTTGCATCAGAGCTTCCCAGGATGAATCTAAATCTCAACAAAATTGTATCTTCTCTACAGAGAAGTGGGACATTTATCAATACCTTGATCGCAGGCTTGACTATATGTGGACAACAACTGTTCTCCTCTTATACATTCACATGTCCCTGTCAGGTTGGGAGAAATTTTTATTATGGTTCAGCTTTTCTTGTTGTTCCTGCCTTGATCCTTCTGGTTGCTGGCTATTCTCTGAGAGACCAAATGTGGACATTTGCCAGTGACTATTGCTGTAGTTGTAGCCTTCCACGACGGCGAATCAGCCCCTTGGAGCACAGACTGGCTTGCCTTAGATTCTTCAGCATCACTGGGAGGGCCCTTGTTGCTCCATTCACCTGGCTGGCAGTGACCCTGCTGAAAGGCACCTACTATGAATGTGCAGCAAGTGAGTTTGTATCTGTGGACCATTATCCAGTGTTTGATAATATCACTGCCATCAAACGAGAAGAGCTGCTAGCTGGATTCCCATGTGACAGGCCTTCACCTTCTTCTGAAATGAGCCTAGTGAAAGATGAAGTCGCTCTTCTGCACAGGTACCAATCACAAGTAAGTTTATTTTTTTTTCCTGTCACGCTATGTGCATAGTTACTACAGTTACTGGAAACATTTCATATTTCTGCTGCTTCTCACAATGCCTGATCATAGGAAACAAACTAGATGTCATTCAGAAAATGAGTTCTACTGAGCAGTTATATATAATTAGGATATTGGGGTTTGGAGTCATTTAACTCAGGTTTCAGTCTTGCTTTGTCATTTATTAACCTGAAAATATTGACTGTATTATATAATAGCCATTTTTACCTTCTCAGTTGTGAAATGGGAATGCTAACAGAACCTACAGCAAAGTTGTTTTTTATTTTTATTTTTTAGTATATTTAGTACAGGGTCTACATGGTCTCACTACGTAGATCAGAATTGTAGTGATTCTCTATTTTTAGTCTCCCAAGCACTGGTATTACAGGTGCATGCCACCATCCCCAGCCTCAATGGCCTTCTCAATGCACTCCAGGGGGCGGGGCCCGGCACAGCACACCGGGATTGAACCCTGGCCACTGTGCTCTGTCTAAGCAGGTGCTTTAGCTGGCTGGGCTATTTAGCCTGTCCTCCTACAACATAGGTTTGCTGTGAGGAATAAATGTATCTAAAATTCTCACTACTGTGACTAGAGTCTACAGTACACTAATTTTAAATACCGACATGAATATTAATACTATATTCTCAAATACAACTTTCTTTCTATATGTATCCTAACATATACATTCTTACAAACTAAAATTTTACCTGCAATGGAAGCTTGATTATGATTTAGAAGTCTTCAGTCATGTTTCTAAATTTAGCATTCACAAAGGCTTTTGTCAGAGGTAAATGGACTGGGATGAAAGCCTGAACCTACTACATTTAGAGTTTAAATTTTACAGGTGTAATTCTTGTATTCTGCCAGAACACAAAAAGACATTGATTTTTATCAGATCTGGAGAAAAAAAATTGAAAACACTGCAATATATGAGGAGCCTGTTTTTTAAAATGCAAAAACACGTTTTTTTTTGGTCTATAGCCCTTCAGTTATTAAAGTTCAGAAGTGCTAACGTTACTTAATTTAAAAAAAAATCACAATCAGGACAGAGAATATCAGCACTTCAATCTGACCTAAAGCTCAGGTAAAGGAGCTATATTAAAAAAATCTAGAAAAGTATAACAAAAGTAACAGCTAACTTTCAAAAATGTTCTTGCTTAAGAAAAAACTAAAATGAACACAAAATAGTAAGATTGTCTTAAGGTAAAAATATTATGTCATTAAATGAACACATAACTTCTGTGAAAAACACATTTTTACAGTTCTGAATATACTAGTGGAAATTTTGATTTTGTGATAAGAAAACCCATTATTTTTATATACTTGTCATATACAGAATTGTATAATTCATACCTTAAGTCTAATTTTTATAATTGAGAAAAAGATTAACCCTGTTTTACAGATAAGTAAGGCAAATCTCAGAGTTTATGAGACTTGCAGAAATTCAGAGCTCATAAACGCTATTATGACACACAAAGACCACATTGTTTTCATTTCACCAGGCTGCCTTTTGCAACTACTTTGAATTTCAGTATCATTTGAAAAATAAATACTGTTTTTTATTGGTTGATAACAAACTTCAGATATTAGTTTCGATCTGTTCAATCTACTTTCTTTGGATGTGTGCTAGGCTGGTAGAAAATAATTCTAAATTCAATCATAATTTTTCTTTTCTAATTATAAATTCTTTCAGTGATTTTTTTATCACTCTAGCACACATCCGAACTCCTTGGCATGATGTACAATAATTGGTCCCAAATTATTATATATAAATAAAATAAACAAACATTTTGTATGTAAATAAACAAAAACTAGTTTGTTTTGGAAGAAAAATAGTTACTATACAGCAGTGACTATAATATCAATAATATACTTAAGAGATACAAGTCTGGTCACTGACTTCCTGGGTTGCAAGAAATACAGGAAAGGGCAATGCAGGAAGAAATATCAATGCATACTTGTTGGTGTGTCACTGAAGACATCTTTGGAGGCTACCATTATATTCTATCACATCATCAATTTCATCACCATCATTTATCAAATATTTATTAAGCTCCCAAAGAACATATGGGCTTACCAACTTAAGGTTGAAAAGGCTGAGCTATAAGCAAATAATGAGGTTTATGTATCTTATTTAAGGTTAACTAGGGGGATATAGCTTCTATCATTTCAAGAGCAGTACTAAGAATCCTTTCCACAATAGCTGATCAAATTCCTTCAAAAAAAAAAAAAATCAAGTTGAACTGGCTTGACCTACCTATCCTTTCATCAGATCTATTTCCACCGAAATGATCAGCAGTTTTTAATGTATTAAAGACTGGAAAAACAAAACTTTTGTTTTATCCCCATTGTATTCTTTGAGACAGGGTCTTGCGAAGTTGTTAAATTGACAAGGCCAGGCTTGCACTTGTGATCCTGCTGCCTCAGCCTTCCAGAGCACTGGGATTATAAGCAGGTACCACCATGTGAAATGAAGACAAAGCTTTCTTACATTTTAGGTCTCAATTTGTAGGAATTCCTTGACTGTTTGATGCACTGATTATTCCTATTTTTCCTTTTAATAATTATGTGAAGATGCTAGGCTGGATTTTGATCACCTTGGCAACCACTGGTGTCCTGGTCTCCTGCTGTCTGGTGAGATGCTGTTCCCCCCTCTTCTCTCTGCAGCATCACTACTGGACCCGCCACCTAGAAAATGAGAGAGAGCTCTTTGAGCAAGCAGCAGAAGAACACTCCCGGTTCATTATCAGGCAGCGCATAAAGAAGTTATTTGGTTTTGTTCCTGGGAATGAAGATATCACACAGATCCGTATTCCTTCATGTCAGGACTGGAGAGAGATTTCAGTGCCCAGTCTTCTGTGCATGGGTGATAGTACAAATGGTCTTTATAGCTCGCTTGGTGACAGGGTGGTTGAAGATAATGAAGAAGAAAAATTAGGAGGCATTGAATTAAAACCCTGATAATATCACCTTTCACAATTTAAGTTGCTTATCAAGTACTTGATTTTATGATGGAGTTCTAAGGCAATTTCTAGATCTTTCTTTTATTTTTGAAATTTGTTTAAAAAGCTCACCTGAATCATTAATACCACAGTCAATTTATCTGACAGTCATGCCAATATACCTTTCGGAAATTTTATGGATGGTGTGGCAATGCTTATAGTGTCATATTGGTCTAATTAAAAAAAAAAAAAAAACTTTGCTAGTTACTCATAGAACTTGTTATTTTTTTGAATTCTTTATATATTCTAGATATTAGGCTTTTAATATCTAATATATACTAGTATATAGAATATATGAAGAACTCAAAAAATTGAAGTACCCAAAATAAAATATCTAGTCAAAAAATAGGCAACTGAAATGGACAAATACTTCTTACAAGGAATACAAATGATCAGTAAGTACATGAAAAATGTTCAGCATCTCTAGCCATTAGAAAACTGCAAGTCAAAACAAAACTACTGAGATTCTACATTAAATGACTGTCTATGATCAAGACTCAAAAAACAACTCCTGGTAAGGTTGTAGCGCAAAGAAAACCTGTCTTACTTTTCTCATTGCCGAGACAAAATACCCAACACATAAGGTTAAAGAAGGAAAGGTTTATTTAATTTAGCTCACAGTTTGTAAAGGTTATAGTACAGAGTTGGCTGGCTCCAAGGCAGGATGGCACATGTCAGAAGGGCAACTATTTAAGGCAGACTGGCAGACAGAAAGTAGGCAACCAAGGAAGGGAGACAAACCTCTTTCTGTTCTTTATATTGTATCTAGCCTATTGATATTAGGGTGGGGCCAAACCAATCAGTGGACCGATTTACTAATCACACAGCCTTAATCCCCGCACCACAAACACTACATTCACTCAACTCTGAAAAAGCCCCATCTATGATGGAATGAGGCTTTGGGGGGACATCTAAACACGTCATAACAGAGCCCTTCTATCTTGTTGGTGGGAATATAAACTAGTACAACCACTACAAAAATCTGTATGAAGATTCCTCAAAAAACTAAAAGTAGAAGTTGCACTTGAGAGCTATCTCTTTTGTGGTATCTTCCTAAAGAGCTAACAACATCATATAACAATGATACATGTATTTTAAAAAGACAACAAAAAAGAAAAAGAAACAAGAAAAATGATACAGAATTTCAAAACAAAATAGGAAATTAACAATGGCTATTATACTGCACATTGTTACATTCAAAGTAGTTCACATTACCAGATGTAGACATGCAAAACTGATTAGGCATTAGCTGTTCCTTTTAATAAATCAATAGAAATTAGTGCAATTATCTTAGCATTTTATAGCACAACTGTTCATAATAGCTAACTTTGGAAATGACTTATATGTCCATAATAGATAACTGGATAAAGAAAATCTGGCACATATACACAATGGAGTACTACTCAGTTATAAAGAAAGATAAATTTGAGTCATTTTTAAGAAAATATATGCGGCTTCAGACCCTAATTTTAAATAAATCTGAGCAAAAAGGTTATATAGCAGTTTCTTTTATAAAGAAAGCCCAAAGTGTAAATAATTTAAAGAGCATAAGATAAAAGATCAATTATAGAAATCACGGAGGTAAACTTTTGAGATGAGAAGGGTATGTGGGATGGGAGAGAGGAAAGGACCGGTAGGGAAAGAGGAAGTAAAAATTATTTAAGAAGGGATACATATATGTATAAATTCCCCAAGGTGTAATTATTATGTATCGCACACACATATAAAGAAAAAAATACAAATTGTTTTCATCTTAGCTTGCATCTTTTATCTAACAGTTGTGTGAAAATTAATATTTAATAAAATAAGAGCTAATAAATGCTACTTTTTCCATTCTTTAATTCCATGCCTTCTATTTTCTGTCCCTTTAATTTCTGGTTTTTTCTATTTCTGACTTTATATAATATCAAGGAAAGTCATGATGTTTTCCTCTTTGTTCAACCCTGGGTGTCAGACAGCTTGGAAATCAGGATAAAATGCACTTTCTAATCAGCTGACACATGAGGAAGGTGTCACTGGGCCATAATCAAGAGGAAATGATACACTGTTGTTTCATCATCAGTACCCCAAGAATTATTTGCAGCAACTCCATTCTAGAATTTTCATGGCTAGAATATATAAAATTTATTCTAGAAAGCTTCCTCCCTGTTCTCCATTATATATACTTTCTCTATCAAATTGTACCATAGGCCTTAAGGCAGTTGTATGGAGAATTAAGACTAAAGCTTATATTAGTATGTTTACTATGGGAACACCAAATATTTGCTTAATTTTCATGGCCTAACTGTGCTAAATGCAACCTCTTTTAACAATTTTTAAATTTATCTAGGTTATTTCTAACACATATAATGTCTCATGTCTGTCTTTGCCATGTTCACTTAAAAAAAACTAGCTCATTGGTCAAAATGTACAATCTGAATGTTTTTACTTATTTTTAAGCAAAAGCAATAATCTTACTATCAGTGGACCAACTGTCAATGGTCAACTTGACTTTTAAGATTCACATTCAAGGAAACCAAGTAACTTGATAACCTAGTATGTATACTACTGATTTCCTGGATTTTTTACACAATTACTGAAGATTCTCATATGAATCAAATTCTGAGTCAATAAGTAGATGATAAAAAATATTTTCAGTTTTTTTTCCTCATAAGAGATTGGTTAGAGAAGGTCAGGAAACCTGTCTTTCCTTTACTCTTACTCTTTAGTTTTAACTGTGCACAAACCAGTTAATTTCAATGGGTGTTATTGTTTCATGTATACAGTGAGGATAATTACATTCTAACTTCTACAAATCAAGAAAGGAAACTAAATGAGTTCTTGAGGTCCTTTCTAACACTAAGATTTTTGTTTACAGTATGTTTACAACCTTCTGGCATCATAGTAGACTCAGGCTGCTTATTCTCAAAGAAAGTATCACTGAGGTTGAGTTTTAACTTTCTCTAAAAGTTATTCACTTACATTCTAATTTTTTTCCTTTTAAAAGTGTTTATTTAGGAACAGGGTAAGTTCTCCAGGCTGGGCTCGAATATGCAGCCCTCCAACCTCAGTCTCCCAGAGCACTGGGATGACAGGTGTGAGCCCCTTCCTGGCTCTGTTTGATTTATTTAGGTTTATCTTTTTTTTGTGTGTGTGTGGGGGGGTGGTTACCAGGGATTAAACTCAGGACCTTGTGCTTGCCAGGCAGGCTCTTGTGCCACTGAGCTATCCCGGCTCTCCATGTTTGATTTCTGAAGTTGCTGTTAAACGGCAGCAGCATCAGGATCAGGTTAGGGCTCAAGGATTTCAGCCTTTCAAATTCAAGGTCAAAAGTCTAGCTTTGAGGCAAGGCATGGTGGTACATGTCTGTAATTCCAGCACTTGGGAGGTTAAAGCAGGAGGATCCCTGAGTTTTAGGCCAGCCTGGGCTGTTTCAAAAACAAACAAAACAAAGCAAAAAAAAAAAAGAAGTCTAGCTTTGAACACAGCACTGTGGTGCACATCTGCAATCCTACCACTTGAGAGCCTAAGGCAAAAAAATCTCCAGTTTGAGCCCTGCCTGGACTATGCAGTGAGACCTTGTCTCAAAAGAACCAAACAAAACTGCCCACTGCCCGTGTGCATCAAGGGCTGGTCTCAAAGGTCAGGATGGGCTTTGGGGCTGGAGGTCGATGGCTGGGCTACTAAAGGGACCATTGCTGAGGCTGAGAATGGGAGTCGGGAGTGAAATTCAGGCTGGATTCAAGATCAGATTCTGGGCTGTCACCTCCTTCCACTGGGCCACGTGGTGCCACCACACGTGGTCACAACTGGAGCAGGCAAACTGCAGGTCCACAGCAGGGATGAGGTCGTCCTGGGCTCACTGGAACATGTGAAGGTTGGCCTCTGACAGCAGCAGGAGCGAGGTTGTTTCAGCCTGGATGTCCTGGTCCTGCTTCATGTCCTCTGGGGAGTCCTGGGCATCTAGGCCACTACTGAGTCCTTGTTCATCTTTCTGCTTGACCCCGTACACGATGGAGCACTCATTAGAGCCCCCGCCTTCTTAGGGGACACCTTCCCATGAAACTTCTTGCACAGGCGCAGGCCTCTCTTCTCCAGCTCCATGCCTTCCTTAGGTAAGGTGGTGGCTGTGGCGGCTCAGGTCTCTGCGAGGGTCAGCACTGAGCATCCAGCCCCCACCTCCACCCCCACCCCCGCCNNAGTTTCCACCTACTTTCTGATTTTTAAATAATGTTATACTAATGTTTTTCAAATAGCCAGGGAAGGGGCCAGGGAGATAGCACAGTAGAATTAAGTGCTTTCCTGACAAACACGAGGGCCTGAGTTCAATTCCAGATTCCGCCAAAAAAATAAAAAGTTTACAAAAAGCCAGGAAAAGCTATCAACTATTTGGATATAAACTTACAAGAGGGTGTTAGAAACAAAATGGAAGTGCATTGTGGATGGCATCTATGGCTCTAGCTTCCTTGGATACATGAGCTAGTAAACATGAAGTCTTACCTATCTATTCTCAAAGTTCTCCAGCTCTAAAATTTTATGGCTGCATATACATGAGAATTTTTGAAATTCTTTTGTACTGGGACTTACTAGTTAGATGAACCTTTTATACCATGCTTAGAGTTAGTTTATTAGCCTTCACAAATTGTAGCATAGTAAAGACTCAACAAGACTTTTAATTAGTAGGAAAATCAAAGAATATACAAAGTTATAGTATTACATCATCAGAAAAGTTTGTTGTTTGTAACTATTACCAGAGAACTTTGTCTCTACTTTGAGATAGTTAATTATGACCTTGCAGTATAGCTGTCTGGTAAAGGAGTATAACTCTTTGGCTTTTCTGTGTGACTTCAAAGTGTTTTATGTCATCTATATGCATATTTAAAGGGTAGTATTAATCTTTGGGATCTCACTGTATATTATTCATTTCAAATGAAATAATTTAATTGTGTATGTTTTTGTCTATTCTTTTGTTCAATAGCCATTTAAATAAAACTGTTTCATTAAAGTCATAGTACTCATCCTTTTATGCTCATTAGATTTATATCATTACAAAATATACAATTAAAATTAATTATGTGCTAATACTACCTTATATTTTGCTGCCAAGTGCTTTTGGCTACCACATCAAACTCTGTGGCTTGACAGATAAAGGCTTGCTGACCTCTTAATTTCAATTTTGTCATCTCCTGACCTCCCCCATTATAATCTTTAGTTGCTTCCTTCATATATGTTTAAGATATTTTTGTATTTTCCAAACCTGAGTTGTACACTGCTATACGTAAACTCTGCCATCCTTGTCTTTTCTTTCTTTCTTTCTTTTGGATTGAACTCAGGCCCTTGCGCTGCGCTTGCCAGGGAAGTGCTTATTCCACTGAGCCATCTCCCCGGCTATCTTTTGTTTCTAATCCCCATTTTTGTTTTTTAAAAAAAATCAAGTTCATGACTGTAATACAAAACAGTACTCTTTTAAAACTGTTTTCTTAGTTCTGTTTGAACACAAAGGGAAAACACATTAACCCTAAAACTTCAAAGTAGTTTAGTTAATCAAAGACTTCATGAATATAAGACAAGTAAGTTTTTACCATTTCAAAAATAAGAGGTATTGAGATTCAATTTTAGTTCCAAAATAAATTTACAAACATTTAGCTCTGGTCAACAAAGAACAGATATTGGCAGGCTGAGGAATGCTACAAAACTGCCTCCACCACTGGAGAGGCATAAATGTACCTCTGGAAAAAGACAATGTATGGACTTTCCAGAGAGGAAAAGTGCATTACTCTTAGTTGAATTCTTATTTTGTACTAAGTATTAGGTATATTAAGCTTTTCTAATTCCAGTACACCAGAACTTCAGAAAAAAATGGATTTCAAATGTTTCTCTGCTGCCATCCAGTGGTCTATACTGGTGCATGCATACATTTTCAGAGGTGACTTCAATCCAGCTGTTAACATCTGTAACCCAAAAATCTAGTGTGCTGGTGCTCAGTCCCACCATTTTAAGAATTTAGGTGGACTTTGGGCAGCCAAGGAATTCTGTTGAGCTGTGACCCATGGACCCCAGTGTCTGCAGGCACGAAGCTTGTGCTGGCGCCTAGCTCTACCATGTGAGAACTTAGGACTTTGGGTGGCTTGCAGGATCTTGGGGAGCTGTGACCTGTGGGCCCGGTTCACAGTCACAGCAGTTGTGCTAGCACCACAGTGCAACCATCTGAGAATTTAGACGGATACTGGATAGCCACAGGATCCTGATGAATCAGCCCCATGCCCACCACCCGCAAAGATGCTTTGCTGAACTCTGTCCAGTCACCCCCATCACTAGTGAGAACCTTGGTGAGTCTTACCGTGCCCCTCTCCCCCACACTAGCAAGAACCTTACTGACTCCATGCCCCACAGATCTCCCACCACTACTGAGTACAGGTGATCTTTGATCTTTGGGAACTTCAAAAATGCCAAAACACAGGAGTAAAAGGCAATCTCAATCTTTTAGCCCACTCAGAACAAGTCTAACAGGTAAGGTGGAAGTCACAAACTTGAAATTTCTGAAATGATAACAATAGAAGTAAATAAACAAGCTAATCAGGCTATAGAAAACATACCATCAGAAATAATCTTGCGGGTCAAAGAAGATAACAACCATGAAAGAATTGCCCAGCACGGCTAAAGAAGACATAGTTAAAAAAAAAAAATAGAGGAGAAAAGAATAATGATGAAAACACTGAACAAACCTACAAAGGAAAGCCCACCAGAATCAGGGCAGATTTCTCAACACAAACCATCGAATCACAAAGAACTTGGAGTGAAGTATTTCAGATCTTGAAAAAAAGAAATAACTTCCAACCCAGACTGATGGAACTCAATGGCAAAATAAGATTCTTCCACGACAAAGAACTGAAGAAATTCATGACCACCAAACCAATCCTTCACAGAATAATGACAGATATTTTAGACAGCCACCGAAACAACCACAGCTTCAAGGACAACAACAGAAAGGAACCACGAAGGGTTAAGGGTTAAGTTATGGAACCACAGAAGGAAAATAACATGACAAAGATAAGACAAAATAGGTAAGTTATAACCATCAATGTAAATGGCCTTAACTCTCCAATCAAAAGAAGCAAACTGGTAGAAACAATGAAACAATGCAACAATATTTTATATACAAGAACCACACTTAACTCAAAACAAAATTCATAGCCTGAAAGTCCAAGGATGGAAAACAATACTCCATGTGACAAGAACCCAGAAAAAATCAGACAGCTATTCTGGTTGCTGACAATATCAACTTCAAATGAAAAATCATTCAAAGAGATGAAGTTCATTACATATTTGTTAGGGGAAAACTGCAACAGGAAGAGATAACAAGTATAAATGTATGTGCACCCAATGTAGGAGTACCCATCTACATAGCACGAATTTTAACAGAAACGAAAATCAAATGAGCAATAATACAATTGCAGTGGGGGACTTGAACACACCACTTTCACAAAGAGATAGATCANAAAAAAAAAAAAAAAAAAAAAAAAGCAAAGAAATAACAGAACTAAACCAAACTTATGAACAAATGGATTTAAGAGACCTTTATTGTCAGAGTGTTCCACTTGACAACTTCACAATACACACTCTTCTGAGCTGCACATGGGATGTTCTCCAAAACAAACCATATACTACCGTATAGATCATGGTTCAGTAAATACATAGGAAATGAAATAATGCCATACATATTACCTAAACATAGTGCTAAGAAACTAGAAATTATTAGCAAAAGAAACCACAAAACAGCATAAATACATGGAAATTAAATAACCTAAACAATCAGTGGATGACAGATGAAACTGAAGAAATTAAACAATATTTACAATGGAATGAAAATACAGATACAACTTACTGGAACATGTGGGATAGAATGAAGGTTGTCTTGTGAAGGAAAATTTATAGCAGTAATTTGCACATTAGGAAAAAGAACAAACCCAAATAATCTTATGCTGCACTTCTTTTTCAAGTTCCTAGAAAAAGAAGCCTAAAGAAGGCAGGAAATTATAAATATTAGCAGAAATTAATGCAATGAAGATGAAGAAAACAATATAAAGAATTGGTTTTTGAAAGATAAATCCCTAGCCAACCTTATCAAGAAAAGGAAAGAAAAAAACCCCAAATTTATGCAATAAGGAATGAAAAGGACAAAATCATTATATATGCTATTGTAATTCGGGAGATCAATACCTACTTTCCCAAATCTTTACCTTACAGGATGGAAAACACATGGGAAATATACAGTTTCCTAGATACAAATGAAATTCCAAAGCTGAGTCAAACTATACACACTCTGAATAATGCAATTAACAGGAAACAAAATTGCAAATGTAAAACTTACCCACAAAGAAAAGCTCAGGTCCTGACAGATTGACAGCTGAATTCTAAGAAATTTAGAGAAGATTTAATGACAACTGTTCACAAACTCTTCAACAAAATTGAAAGGCAAGCAATTCTACCAGACTTATTCCTGTACACAAGCATTATTCCGATAGCAAAACCAGAGAAAGAATCAACTGAAAAAGAACTACAGGTCAATCTCTCTAATATAGTTGTGAAAATCTTCAACATAACATTAGCAAAAGAATGCAGCAGATCATCAAAAGTATACATCATGACCAAGTAGGATTCATCTCAAGAATGCCGGGATGGTTCAACATATGCATCCATAAATGTAATACAAATCAAGAGAGCCAAAGAAAAAAAATCACATGATCATCTCAACAGATATAGGAAAAGCTTTTGACAAAGTCCAACACTCATTTATGATAAAAGCCCACAGAGCATCAGAAGATGGTCTTTACCTCAATCTGATAAAAGCCATATATGAGAATCCAAGAGTCAACATCATATTAATTGGACAAAAACTGAAAGCCTTCACTTTAAAATCAGGAACAAGACAAAAATGTTCACTATCAACACTCCTTTTGAATATAGTTCTGGAAACATTAGCCAGAGCAATTAGATAAGAGAAAGAAATAAAAGGAATAAGGATTGGAAGGGAAGAAGTGAAATTATCATTATTTGCAGATGACATGATATTCTACCTAGAAGGCCCCAAAACTTCAGCAAGAGGCTTGCAGATTTAATAATCAAATTCAGTAGCATAGGAGGATACAAAATCAACATTGAAAAATCAATAATATGTCTGTACACACACAATGAATGTACCCAGAGAGAAATTGGGGAAACCACACCTTTCACAATAACATCCCCCAAAATGAAATAAATATAACTCAATCTCACAAAGGAAGTGAAAGATTTATACAGCCAGCTATTCTCTCCTGGGTATTTTCTCAGAAGAACTGAAAACATCATAACACAGCATTATATGCCCACCTATATTTATAGCAGCATAATTTGTCATAGCTAAATCTTGGAAACAACCCAAATGCCCACCAAGTGAGAAATGGATAAAAAAAGATGCAGTATTTTACACAATGGAGTATTATTTAGCTATAAAAAGCATAAATTTGAGGTTTTATAGGTAAATGGATGCAACTAGAGACCATAATCTTAAGTGAAAACAAATCAGGCCTAAATGTACAAACACTGTATAGTGTGAGAACCTTAAAGTGTAAATAAAATCTGAAAGTTACAATAGATCCTGTGAAAGGGAAAGAATTTGTTTAATGGGAAGGAAAAACTGCAATGAGGAAAAGGACAAAATAAGGGAAAACTGTATGTTTAGGTATATATGTAAAATAGTTTAGATCATTGTAGTGTTGATTTTTTGCTAGTCTTTTGAAAGGAACAGTTTTAATGCTTACGATTTTTTTCTTGTTATTTTTTCTTTTGAATTTCTTACAAATTTTTTGTTATTCTTTTTTTTTTATCTTTAAACCATCTTGCAGTTTATATATCTAGTAATGTAAACTAAACTGAAGGTAACATCATGCAATACAAAAACCATAGTTGAGTTCCTACTACTTCGTTTAGTGAAATTTTCTGTTGTTTCTAATACTGTTTTTTTATCACTATTTTTTATTCTTTAAAACATTAAAAAACAAAGAATGCCCCAAATCAATCCTAAATATTCAAACTGTGGAATCAATATCAGTGTGCATGAATATGTTTGTTATAATATATTTTTCTGCTATACAGACATAATATTTTCCAATTTGAAAAAAAAATCAAGATGCTTTTTGGTTCAAGTGACATAAACATTTTAATAAAAGTTTAGAGCCTTAGGAGGATATTTCCAAGTTCGAGGCCAGCCTGGGCTATAAAGTGAGGCTACAAAGCTAGTCTGAACTGCATAGTGAAAATGTTGTTTCAAAAAGATCAAAACAAAACGAAGTTAAGAGCTTTTAGCATCACCATAGCTTCTAACTTAAAAAGCATTCTCACTATTGGGTAGGCAGAGAGTTCATGAACAAAACCTAAACTGCACGGTATATAGTTCAAAGAATCAACAACTGGGAGAAATCACCAACAGAGTAAAAAGAAAACCCATAAATTGGGGGAAAAAATTATAGCCCACTGTCCCTCAGACGAGGTCTTCTATCTAGAAAACATAAAGAATAAAAAAAAAATCAGGCCCCCATAATTCAAAGATCCAACCCAGAAATGGGCATCTAAAGTGAATATGTACTTCTCAGAGGAAGAAATACAAATAGCAAATACATGAAAAAATGTTCCACGGCACTGGTCATTTGAGAAATGTAAATTAAAACAACACTGACATTCCATCTCACCCTAGAAAGAATGGCTATGATCAAGAAGACAACCAATAACAAATGTCTAGGCTGTTGTGGTGGGAAAGGAACTTTTGTCTACTGTTGGTGGGAGTGTAGACTGGTACAACCACTATGGAAATCAGTGTGGAGATTCCTCAAAAAGCTAGGATT
>NDGN011386642.1:0-42459 GCA_002564285.1 Tympanoctomys barrerae | reverse complement strand
CCAAAAAAAAAAAAAAAAAGAACTGGAGTGCCTTCATCTCTTCTGTAGGGGAGATTCTGGTCAGAGCTCAGAAGACCAGAATGCTGATAGAAATCTTGCCTGTAAAGACCAGGCTGGGGAGGTTTCTGTTGGGAAGAAGGACTACATTGGCTGTTGGACTCCAGATGATGAAGGTTGTGGCTTGGCTGAAAGTTTGTCTGAATTTTTCTCATGTCCAGAGACTTTGCCTGAGACTGAGATTAAGCATGGCAGACTGATTAATCTTTTGAAAGATATTTCAAAGGAGCAAAATATTGAAGGAGTGGCATGGCTGTTGTTGGGGGGTTTAGTCAGACTTATGTTGAAAATCAAGAGCAAAGAGCCCAGCAGGATGATTTAGAATGTTGTGAGTTTGGCCAGAAAAGCTCCAGGAAAGCTGTGGACTGCAAAGATAGAGCTGAGAGGATCTCCATTGCCAAGAAGGAACAAGAGGATGGAAAGGATGACCTGAGGGCATCACTAAAGGCAGAAGGTCTCCATCTTTTACAGTCTCAGAATTGCCAAGGTCAGGAACTTTGCCTTGGAGAATCCGCCACAGAATTCAGTGTTCCAGAGTGGTGTACGTGGCTTCACCAGGTTCCAGAATGGCACTGGCATGGATAATTTATTCTTCAGAATCAGGGTCAGTGTGCTTGGTGATCCAGGCACTTGGTCCCTACCAAGACAGAAAAAAGCCTGGGTAGTTCTCCAGCTGGCTGCAGATGTTGGCATCATCCACATGTCACTGTTTTAGGTACAGGAAGAATGCAGGAGTCCTGAGGTTAAGAAGGCTTCCATCAAGATTTCAGAAAAAGGCCTGGAAGGCCAGGTAGTGTGCCCGAGAGGGCAGTGTGTAAGTCTGTGAGTGAGAAGTCTATTCAGTGGAAGCCCCAGAAGCTTGGAAAAGCCAGGAACTTGGATTATCTAAGGGAAACTGCAAAGAGGGAACAAAGCCTGCCTAAAAGAGAAGCCATGGGACTTATCACCAAGAGTGCCGTAGGGGTGGTGCCACATGGGACTCACCATTTGCCACAGATTCCTTTGGATGTTTCACAGGGAACTATAGGATTTAATGTTTGCCCTGCTGAATTTTGGAGTTGTGTTGGTCCCAATGCTTGGCATCCTGCTATTGTTTATCTTGTGCCTTTGAATGTTGGAAGTGTTTAGCTTGTCATTTGTACAGGAGCTCACAGCTAAGAGTTCGCCTTTAGATCTTAGAGACTTGGGACTTGGACTTTTCAGCAATGCTGAAACTGGACTTTGGCAACTCTTAGAGATGGACTAAAAGATGCCTTTTGTATAAAGTGATGTGCATGAGTTTTTTGGGGGTCCAGAGGCAGAATGTTATGGTTTGCATCTAGTTGTGCCCCCCAAAGCCTCACATGCGGTCATGAGGCAGCTTCTGGAGTTTGTGATTGGTTATTGTGGGTGTGGGTGCTGTACCTGCCCTGGGGCAGGTAATCTGCATTACAATGTAAGGGTGGGAAAGAGGCCAGCTAGCTACTTGAGCTGTGGTCCCTCCCTTTTCTCTCTTGCTTTTTGCTGCCACCATGAAAAGTTGTTCTCTGCCATGTGCTGCTCTGCCTTGGAGCCAGCTGAGTATGGACTAAAATCTCCATCAACTGTGAGATAAATAAACTGTTCCTTCCTTCATTTTGGGCATCAGGTATTTGTCCCAGCAACAAGAGAAGAATAACTGAAACATCCTGGAAAGCACATTCCAAGGGAATTCTGACCTGCTTCCATTTGGATAGGGTGTCTTCTAGGCTGCTCAACTGTCATTTTGTTATGTGTCTTCACCTTCCTACTAGGCAAAATCATTGGATTACTGGAGCTCACACTGTCCTCTTTCTCAGGTTAGCTCTCTTCTATTAGTAGAAGACATTTCCAATAGTTTCCTGAGAAAGAATGCATAAGATTTTTTTTTTTTTTTTTTCACCAGGGATTGAACTCAGGTCCTTTTGCTTACCAGGGATGGGCTTATTCTACTGAGCCATCTCCCTGGCCCCAATAAGATCTTGTATATTTGAAAATACCTTTATGTGGAGATATGAGCCAGAAGCCTACTGTCCCAAGGGAGCAAGGAACAAAGAAAGGAAGCTTAAGGAAATGTGCCAATTCCAGCAAGCTGGGGTACAGGAAACAACAAATTCCTCAAGGGCTCTGTCTGCTCTTCATTCTTTTACCAATTAGTGCTGTGTAAAGTTAGAGTTTGGTGAATGCCAGAAGGCAAAGTAAATAGCAGTTTGTTTACACCAATTAGTTATGTACATTCCTTAGCCTCTTTTTAACCCCTAATAAATGTGAGAAGTTTCCCAGTGGCTCCAGACTCACTTTGAGCAGGACTAAATTCTTGAGTCCTCTGCAGTAATATTAATCCAATATTCTCATCATTTCTTTCAGCTCTGATTTAATACACCACCTTTATCCTTTCAACACATTTGATAGGATGACTGAGTATAGGTAGGTTAATATATGCTGGTTCGTGGTGTTGCTGTTCAAAAATCTAAACCATTTCTGATTCTAAATTTTAGGGATCTTTGCCCCTAGTTTTCTGAAATTTCCATAATAGTAATTAGTGGTAGTGATGATTGATAGGTTCTGGCCCTACTATAAATTGCTAAAATAATTATGGTGGTCATCCAATATAGCTAATACCCTTAAAACCAAAACCTATCTTCCCCAAGACCACCTCCCCCCTTCTTCAACTCAGCCCACAGTACAGTTTCCTTCCACCCTTCCTGCCACCTCAGGGAAGACCCCCAGTCAGCTCCCACAGATGTATCTAAACATCCCCCTTCAAACTCACCCCTGGCAAAATGTCATAAAAGCCTCAGCCTCCCTTTGTTCAAATCCAGAGAATTTCTTATCTTCCCAAATTCTCTCCCTGTCCTCAAAGAAAACAAAGCCCTTTCCCTTTTTCCTTCTGCCTGTTTTTCTGCTGTACTGGGTACCTGAAAAATACCTATCAGTGATGATGATTTTCAATTAAGTTTTTAAAGTCTTTATTTAAATCTGTGGTTCTAGTCAGATTGAAAAGTCTTGAACTTTTTAAGGAATTCCCAGTTACAAGAAGTAATGAAATTCCTTTGAGAAACATAAATTTGATGCTTTCTTTAAAGTGCTCCAGGGCCAGTGATACAGCTCAGTGGCATAAGCACCTGCCTGGTAAGTACAATGTCCTGAGTTCAATCCCTAGTACTGGAAAAAAGAAAAAAAAAAAAAAAAAGGAAATGTTACAATGTCCTCCTAATGCTTCTATAATAAATGTCAAGATCAAGGTATATTTCTTCACATCTCTTCATCTATGCATATAGTTATACAATCAAATATATATATCGAATGTCTATTAAATATCCAGTACTTTATTAGGTACTGGGAAACAAATACAACTTTTGTTTGTCAGTTTGAAGTATGCTACTAATTTATCAGGTGCACAAATATAAAATAGCAAATAAAATTTGGCAAATATGAAATGTGCTAAGTGCTGGCTATAGTTAAAGATACTATACAGATTAAAGCACCTGCAAGCAGGTGTAGGGGCTGGGGGTTCGATCCCCCAGCCTGCCATGTAGGCCCCACCCCCCAGAGTGTGCTGAGATGGCAATTGAGACTGGCCATGGTGGCGCACAACTGTAATCCCAGCTGTTGGGAGGCTGAAAACAGGCAGATCACTGAAGTCTGATCTAGTAGTGAGACTATGAGCTCCTTGTAGACCCTGCCCTAAAATACAAAAAAAACAAAACAAAACAAAACAAAAAAAAAACACTCCACAAAAACCAAAACAAAACAAACTAAAGATACTATAAACCTGGCTCCTGTCCATTTCTGAAATTTCATCTCATGTCTCTCTCCTTGCTTACCATGCTATGGCCAGACTGGTCTGGAAAGTCATTGACTTCCTCAGAAATAGTCTTTCCAAATGCCATACCTCCTACCTGGAGTGCTCTTCTTACTTTTCAGATAATTCCTATACATGTTTCAAATCTCACCTTAAATGTCACTTTTTCAAAAAGACTACTAGATTCAATAATTTTATTTCCTCCACATCATTATTTTCTTTAGCTCTTATTACTTTTTAAAAAATTATTTAATACAGGGTCTCTCTACACAGATCACACTTATAGTGATCCTCCAGTTTTCAGCCCCCCCAAGAGCTGGGATTACAGGTGCACTCCACCACGCCCAGTCTCAATCACCATCTGAGTGTGCCCCAGGGGGGGTGGGCTAACACGGCACCCCGGGGATTGAACCCCAGTCCCTGTGTCTGCCTAAGCAGGCACTTCAATCCACTGAGCCATCTGGCCGGCCCTACTTTTTACTTTTTTTATAGCATTGATTGTGATAGGTTTTTGGGCAGCTCAGTAAAGATAGAAAAAATAAAAGAAGCCTTTGTTAACTCCAAAGACATGGAGAGGATTGAGGGCAGATGGGTCTGGTGGATCCTCCGGCCTGAGACAAAGAAAGCTGGGCTTCTATGGCCTTTTGTTAGGGGTGGAGTTTGAGGAGGGTGTTTGGAAATATCTGAGGAGCTGACTGGGGTCTTCCCTGAGGTGGCAGGAAAGATGGAAGGAAATTGCACCCCGGGCTGAGTTGGAGAAGAAGGGAGGTGGTCTCTGGGAAGATGAGCTGTTGTTTAAAGGGCTTCAGCCATATTAGATGACCACCATAACAATTCAGTAATTTATACTAGGGCCAGAACCTATCAAATTAAATTAATCTTACGAGAGTATACTAGTTTACATTTGTAATATTCAAGCTCTGGGAGAAGTAATTCAATCTAATAAAGTTTATAAAAGAAGGATTTACCCACCCCAGTGCACAGCAGTTAGGTCATGGGGGGGGTGTGGAATTCTAATAGTGGCAATGTTCTGTCCCTAATTGGGGTAAATAACTTTTTGCAACATCCTATATAAGACTCTAAAACTTATTTTTTAGTTCATGAAAAAGAATATATTTTTATTTAATTCAATGTAAATACCCAACAGGTGGAAGTAAACGGGGCTAGAAATCTGCATGGTTACCTGACAAAGCAACTTTGCCTTTTGGACACTCTAAGAAAACGCTGTCAAATTTTTGCCCCTTCTTTCTCCATTATTGACAAAAATTAGGTAAATGTTTGCTGTATAACTGATATTTTCATCTCCAAGACTAAATCTTTTTATATAAATTTCCTGGAGTCAGTCATCATCTGAAAAAGGCATTACTGAGTAGTTCCACTTCCAGAGGTGTTGGGTCAGTTAATTAAATGAACCCTCCTGCTGTTGCAGTGCAGAGCTAAAGAAATAGTGAAACATTGTAATTATCAGGCCTGGATCAAGTGTGGAGGATAGAGGCCTGGTTTCTATGCCCAATATTTGGGGTCACTTTCCCTCTGGAGACATTTATTACAGAATAAGTAGCTGAGAAGTAACTTCTGACAGCTTTACTAGGACAAGAGGAGCAGGGATGGGCTCGCAGGGCCATTAGACAACTGCTCATTGTAATTTGGAACCCCAGATGAACAGGGGTCTTACACAGGGGTTGGGAGGCAGCTGCACTGGATTGAGATATAGTTCTGTGTAGGTACTGTATAAGACAGGGTGAGAAGGGATGATTTTATCTATTTTTTAACTTCAGCACTGATTTAAAAACTGACTTCTGAAAAAACTGCCACTCTGAAATATTGGTTAGCCCACCGTGATTATGGAAAAGGATCTTTACCATCCTAGAATGTGGACGAGTCAATGCAAAATCTATTCTAATATCCTAAGATTCACTAAGTCTTCCATTTGAATACAGAGAAATGTCATGGGAATAAAATCAGAAAACTCTTCTTGGTGTAAAGAAGGAATTTTTAGGCCAGAAAAGCAGAGCAGTTAAGAGAGACAAAATAAAACAGAGAAAGAGATAACCACCAAAGAAATGAGAGAGGGCTGGTGAGAGAGCAAATTCTTCAGTAATTCTTGATTTTTTTCATATTCTTACATTGGAAAATTATGAAAGTTTTAGTGCTTTTACCAAAATGTTTGATATTCTGGCACTAGATTTCACTTGATAAATACAATAGAGACCAAGAACCATCAGAACAGAAGTTTAAAATGAAAAATATTGTGATGCCTGTTTCTTGACTTACGACTTAGGAGATGTATCGTACATGCTCAACCAATGTGTATGGCAAAAACGCGAATCTGTGTTCTTCCCACGCAATTAAGGGCACAAGCCACTCCTTCCCAAACTCTAATGGGATGGGAAACAGGAGTGGGAAAGCACCATTCTTTAAAAAATGTATTTAGTACTGGGTCTACAAGGTCTCACTACACAGATTGACTCATAATGATCCTTGTTTTCAGCCTCCCAAAAGCTGGGATTACAGATGTGTGCCACCATGCCCAGTCTCAATCTCCATGTCAGCGCACCCCGGGGGCAGGGCTGGCATGGCAGGCCAGGGATCAAACCGTGTGTCTGCCTAAGCAGGTGCTTTAATCCACTGAGCTATCTGGCTGGCCCCAAAACACCATTTTTTTGCTTTCTGTAATTATCATTTCATAGCTAGCAGCTGCAGGGAGGGAGGGCAGTTTTTTGTAATTATCATTTTACAACTAGTAGAGACCTAATGAATTCTAGCAGTATTTTTCACAATAAAGGAGACTACATCAAAATTGTTGAATTTGAAAAGGCTATCAGGGCCAGCCAAATAGCTCAGTGGATTAAAGCATTTGCAAGCAGGCACAGGGGCTTGGGGCTCAATTCCCAGGCCTGCTGGGCCGGCACTGCCCCCTGGGGGCAAGCTAAGACAGCAATTGAGACTGGCCAAGGTGGCACACACCTGTAATCCCAGCCCTTGGGAGGCCGTAAACAGGCGGGTTACTATGAGTCTGATCTAGTAGTGAGACCCTGAACACCCTGTAGACCCTTGCCTTAAAAAAAAAAAAAAGTATCAAAGCATCCATCTATTTCCATTCTTGTTAAGTTTTTACGGCAGTTTTAGTTTGGGATAGTTATTGGTCTGAGTTCTTTTCTCTATGGAGCCGGAGAATAAATCCAATTCATATTTCACTCATTTTCTTAAATTTGAAGTTATGTCAGTCTAATATACTTCCTCTATAATTTTAGACAACAGGGATCCAAAATTCATTTTTCATCGTATATCTTGGGTTCACAAGACTCCTAAAACTAAAGGGCAGGACTTCATATTCATGCAAAATCTGTCTGTTGAGGTTTCTGGATTGCCTTTACTGTATTACCAGTCATCTCTGGATTCACATTATCTGTGTACCTAATTGTGTGTAGGCCAGGGGTGAAAAGAAATGATAAAGACGGAGATATAGGACAGGGACCGGGGAGATAGCTCAGTGGTCCCAGGATTTGCTCCCTGGTACCATGTGCCATGCCACTGTGTACACCTATAATCCCAACGCTGGGGAGGCAGAGACAGGAGAATCACTGTGAGTCCAAGCTGCATAGCGAAACCCTGTACCAAATAAATACTTTTTAAAAAATTAATTAAAAAACAAACAAAAAAAAAAGATATAGGGCAGGTATGAGCCATCAGAGGTCTCTTCTAGTTAAACAATAATTGAAAACCTATCATTGGGCCTTACTAATTGCTGTGAATTTTCATTTCCAACAGGTGCCTTAAAGTGACTCACTTTGAGAAAGTTTTATGAGCATTGTTAATTATTTACAGTCCCCTCCACAGCTGGACCCACTTAGGGTTTTAAATACAAGGTCTGCCTTATGATGGATTCACGCTGGCCTCAAGGTGTATTTTGTCCTGATACAGATATTGATTGGATTCCACTATGGATCTACTCCCTTTTTAAACTTTCAGTGAGAAAAAGGGTAAAGAGATCAATTAGCCTAAATTGATCCTGTGATGAACCTATGGATGTTACTTTCTTTTAAAACATGTAGAGTTGGTTTCTTCTGAAACTTCAGTATGCAGGTTTAATTGCAGAGTTGGCAACCTCACTGTAAGTAGATTTGAGGTTGTAATTTGGTACTCAGTCTTAAATTGTGGCCAATTAATTCAGTGCTGTTTCGAATTAAGTGGATGAAATGAATTCTTCCATAAAGATGTTGCTGTTTTCAAACAGATTTAGGGTCACCCATATCTCAATGCATTATAAAGGCAGAGGAATACTTGTCCTTTCCATTTTGACAATTACTCCCAAATGACACTGAATTACCACTTTCAGGAGCTAGAAGGAAATTTAGTAAAGAGAAAATTCAAATGCCCTCTGGTGTTAAAAAGGGGAAATGCCCTTTCTGGTTTAATTCACAAGGCCTTCTACACAGTGAGATTTACCAGATCTTGGTACCCAAGTCACATGAGTGTAATAGCCATCGTTAGCCCTCAGCCTTGGTCCCAAAAGATGCTCAAACAACGTTTTCACTTCATTTATTCCTTTAAAACAAAGTCACTTCATACAGCACTTAAGTTATTTAAAATCGTACACCTCATAAATAAAATCAAGGCAGTTTAATGACAATGGCAAAATCAGGAATTATACAAAATGAAATAAAGACATCTTCAAGGTAGCAGTAGTGCATTAGCTTCAAAATAAATGGTGGCAGACAAAAGAACATTTTCAAAACAATATGCCAAGAAAAATCATTTTGTTCTGTTTGAAAGCTCTGAACTTGTTACTAGGGGTTTTATTTTAGGCACCTCAGTTTCTATTGCATTAATGCAGGTACTGAGGAACTATACTGTTTTTGACAAGCATTCTTTGCATTTTAAGCTGACTTGAGACTTAAGAAAAAAAACCAACTTCTTTGCTAAGTATGTATTTCCTGTAAACAACTCAAGCACTGAATGGCAACAACGTGAACTGGACAATGGACAAGAATTAGGTCATATGGTCCTTTAAGTCAGTGATCCCCATCCCTTTTGGCACCAGTGACCAGTTTCATGGAAGACAACTTCTGCATGGATTTGAGGAATGGAGACAGTCTGGGTGATGATTCCAAGCAGCATGCAACCCAGATCCTTCACACACATTTTACAGTAGGGCTCATGCTCCTAGGAGAATCTAATGCTATAGCTGACCTAGCTGTTCCTACAGGCGACACATAGGGTCGGGTGTAGATACTGGTGATGTTTTGCTTATATCTCCTGCTGTTAGACCCAGTTCCTCCTGGGCTGTGGACTGGCACTAGTCTTTGGCTAGGGGTGGGTGGGTGATGGGGACCACTGCTTAAGTCACTCATGGGTCATAAATTAACTATAAAGTTATAAAGGCAGATCAGTAGAAATTCTAAGCCTTTCTGGGGTTAACCTTTCTGTTTATCGCGTAAGTAAATCCTGCCTCCACTGCTAACTTACATGTAGGTTACTTTGAAAAAGGATATCACAGCAAAATTCTTATACTCTCAGCCATTAATGACAAGCTTGCTCACCTAAGGCCATTACATTCTGTACCAAGAAATCAGGAAAAGGGTTAAGCTGACAAAAAGGAATTGCTTGAACATTATTCTGAAAAGTATAGTTTATGAGTAGGGATGCATCCTTTCACAGTCCCTTCCTTTATAGTGCTACTTAACTTTCTTACTCCCTTCTTCTACTCTTAAATATGACCAGAGGTTATTAACATCCTTTAAATGCATGTAAATCTAGGCATAATTCAGATCAAGATCATTTTTTTCCCCAAGTCAAATATTCAAAGCACTGTAAACAAAACTAGCTTATTTAGGGGGAAGAAAAAATAGAACACATCCCAATAGCCAAGAAGTTTTACATCTTTTTGTGTTGAATAAAATGTGCTGAAATAACGATTAATAAGACATATTTGGTTAATAAACTAGCTTATTCAAAAACGAAGTGTTGCACTTTAAACTTAAAAACTATGTTACTTATATAAGATACTTTTAAGGCCTCTGACTCAAAAATCAGCTTCCTTAAAATAAGTTCACTTAGAAACAAATGAAAAAGAATATAATCTTTCAGAAATTATTAGTCATCTTTGTGCTACAAGGACAAATTTGAACACTGCAATGTACAACGAATGGTAACAATCACATTACAGAAGTAACATTTCCTACGGTAGGCTCCAGGTCATGCTTCCAGCTACTGAAATTGAACTCCACTTATTAAAACACCAAAATGTTGTACTACTCAACACTGATGGCAAAAGTTGATTTAGAGCTAATGGTTAGTAGCTCAAGAATTGCATTTTAATGTCCTTAACAAGATTTCTAGAGGGCTAACTATGTAAACGTCTATTTCATATATTTTTAAAGTGCTGCAAATAAATGTGCCTCATCACATAAAAGAACATAATTCTTAACATACGTAAATTTAAGAAGGCCACCTAATTTATCAAAAATTTTAAAAAGTCACTCTGTTGCTTAATCTTACATCCTCCCCACTATTTTTTTTTTTCCAAAAAGACATACAAAACTATGTTTAGCTAGGCAACTTGCAACGCCCAAGTTTTAATTCCTACATGTGACAGAAGGAATAAGTTAGATAAGCAAGTTAGGAATGGGCACTTAGGGGCATATAGATATTCATTCCTGATTATGCTTTTGCTGGGACACGAACTTCATGGAACACTCACTCACATGGCATGACATTAGTTCTTAACAGCATCAAGCTGACCAGCAGCCAAGCTTCAAAAGCTAAAAAATCAACCACAGACCACTAACAATATATGTAATAGACTAACATCTTTGTAGGGCTGGCACATCGTTCCTAGGGATACTAATTTAAACTCCTAAATCACTGTACCCAGGTGTGTGTATTCATAGCATTGTACCTCATCTTTAATCTGAATGGGAGCACACAACTGTTTTTGTTTTGTAAACAGTGCTGGTGGATGAACCCAGGGCTTTTTTTGTGAGCTATATCCCCAGCCTATTATTATTATTATTTTTTTGTTTTTTTTTTTTGAGACAGTCGTGCTAAATAGGTCAGGGCAGCTGGAACTTTTAATCTTCCTGCCTCATCCTCCAGGTGCTAGGAGACAGCTGGAAAGCACCACCTTTGTTCATTCTGCCACTAACGTATACTGTTCTCACTTTAATCAAATTCTTGAAACAGATAAGACTGCATGAGCAAGGAGATTCATTCGGCTCCAGTGTAAACACAGAACAAAGATTTTTATAATCCTGCTAAATCCAATACTTTTCAAAATGCCCAAGATGAGAATTTACCCAACTCATAACTAACTTCAAGTTTAATAAGCTCATAAAAATACCTTAAAACCTGTGAGGCCTACAAGCTTGAATTTAGAATCAGCATAAGATTAGTCCATTAGTTTTTACTAAGTCACGACCTTGTGTTTGCCAAGCAGGTGCTATGCCCCTGGCCCTACATCCCCAGCCCAGTTTATCAGTTTTTATTAACTAAATGATCTGCGAACAAAGCTTCATTTTTAATTTTCCATCAGTGCCAAATTTCAGCAAAGGATTACTTTTAAGTCAAATTTGAAAATAATATGATGCATAAAGCTCAATTTGATGTCACCTAAGGTACCCTCTCTTGGAGACAGGGTCTCACTATGTAGTTCAGGCTAGCCTCACACTCACATCTGCCTCCTGAGCAATGGGACTCAGTAGTACTTCTCTTAATTTAGAATCAGATGACAAGACAGTACAAAGTGATTTTCCTATCCTGTTCACTAGTACATAACATGATTACCAAACATTAACTATTGTAAGCTCACAAGTGCTATTTTTAAGGCTCAGTAAAAATGAAATATTTTCAACTTATATTGACCATAATTTGTAATGCCTAAAACAGGTAGGTACATAAAAGGTCCTTATGAATGTCATTTGATGACTTGAATCATACTTTGTGAAATTTTCCTTAAAGCAACTGTTCTCCTACATTGTTCACTTTAATATTCCTTAATTTTACATGACAGCCTTCACCAAGTGATAAAATCTCAGTTTTAAAACATTTGCCAAAAAAACAGAAGGAGCTATAAGTGCTTTAAAGTATGCCATTTGTTTTCTAAGTAAGATATTTAATCAAAATGAGACCAAGATAAAACTTCACTAGATCAAGCCTCTTCATATTGTATGAAATAATGTACAACAAATCATAATTTAGCATCCCTGATCTTCAGAAGTAAGAGGTAGAAAACTTTATCTGGAAGATCTTGTAGTGAAGCTAAGTTTTAGAGGATGTTCTCTGTAGATCAGTCCACTAAACAAATGGCTACACTTCTGACATTAGGAAGAAGCAGAATTTCGAGGAAGATGAATAAGGCAAGGATGTAAAAACTTTCATATTTTGGAAGTGAAATAAGTGACACCAATTACTTTAATACTGTTCAAAATCAAAGTTTGCAAGTAAGCAGAGTGCTAACCTGCAGAAACGTGGAATGTTCAAAAGAGTGTTGGTAAAGGGATACAACTGGCAGAAAAACAAAACACTGTTTAGGTATGCAAAGGAGCTTACAAAAACCAAACCAAAGCATAGCATCACCATTTTACGTGAAAACTGTTTTTGAAGGAAGTTTTCTTAACAAAAAGCTGGGGAAATCAAATTCCCCCAGACAAAGCTGTATGTAAAAAAGCAAAAGTGGAGCACTCAAACACCAAGGAACTTCAATAGAAAAGCATACACTGCTTAATTTAAAATTGTATCCAATGCGGCGACAAAGACCAATACATGAATTGCATTAAAACACGAGGCCAGCAGTCTTTTAAAGCTTCAGTAAGCTGCTTCAGGCACCTTTTCCTTATACATTCTACTTTTAAACACTATAATCTTAAACAGCACCCTATCGGGTCTTGTTTTAGATAACATTCTCAAGGAATGAACATATCCCTGTAAGAACTGTTTGCTGTGTACTTATAAAGTCTACCAAATTGCAAATATAAAATCAATTCTGGGTATTTTCATTTGATGAACCAATTCATTCAGAAGCTATTAACTCACTGTTATTAAAAGGAATCAGTTATTGGAGACACTGTGGCATATGTCCAGTGGCTTCACATGCAGCCTTCCACATTATTTAAAATGTTTTCTTCTACAAGGTAAAGCTGCTGGGTGCTAGTTTTTAATACTAAAATCCAATCTTCAGGTTGGTGTCAGTAGGTGGCAAAGACCACATCTTCTGTCACTCCAGCAGAAAGATGGTGTGTATCACCACTGCAGACACACATTTGTAAACTTGCACACTAAATTTAATCTTAACAAGGAATTTCAATGTCTCAGTGGTTTAAGTTAAAAGAATGGTTCAAGCATTACGTCATTGTATCTTAGGGTCACAAACAGCTTATTTTAGAACCCAGAGCCTTCTGGATCTGTGAGGTAGTAGGCTTCACCCTCAGCATACAGAGCTCACACTTCTCCGAAGTTGGTGTGGCCTGTCTCCTTGGCATGCTCCCTTGCTTCTGCTTGTCCAGTCAACCCCTTCTGGCACACCATGCATCTCAGGGTGAAGCGGTTAACATCAGTAAACTGTCTCTTTCTTCTAGCTTCATCTGCTAACTCCAGTGCTTGTACAAGAACAATATCATCATTAGAGGAGAAAATGGTCAGAGGTGGGGTATCCGGATCAGGAAAGTTACGCTGAAGTGGGTCATAGTGGATGCCATCATAGATGAGCAGAACCCTTTTGGAATATCCTGCATCTTCCCCAAAACGATCAATTCTTACTGTCTGTGTATCTACTACGCATATTTCACATTGATAAAACTTAGACAAAATCGATATCTCAATTGCTCCCCCCCACGTATCATCCCTTTTGATCCAATCACAGTACTCTTGATTTGTTTTGCCCAGTATTGCCTCACTATAAAAGTCTGGATCACTTGCTACAATCTGTGCTATGAGGCGTCTCATCTCTGGGGCACAAGCCGGATTCAAGACTCCTCCTTCAACGACATAGTACACGCTTGTGAAGAGGCAAGAGTTGTCTGCTGGGACCGCGGTTCTGGTAAGCACAGGCAAAGGTTCCCTGACATAAGTAGCAGCACCATGGTTTGTAAGCGCAGTTGAAGTTCTGGGTCTGTTTTGGTCTTCTTCAACGATCAGCATGTCGCCTGTGAAAAATGAAACAAATCTAGAACTGCAAAGAATTGACAGATGATATCAGGTGAAGTTGTAAGCTACAGTGGCGAGCTAGAGCATAAAGTAGCAAGGAGAATACAACTTTGTAAACAACTGACTAGTGACATTTTTTAATTTACTGAGTCTTCTTAAAGATGAAAACAGAACAAAGAACAGAACACCTCAGGTTGCACCCCTAATTGTGAGGGGCCTGGGGCACACAGCATCATACCTAAAACGATATATTTCAAAAACAAGATATCCTTCTATGCTGTTTGCATTTGAATGCACAACTCTTCCAGGTGTTCACCACAGCATAGGCCACTAGGGGGTTCTCCTCCTTCTGAAACTTACCGCGTCTACCCAACGTAATGTTTACAGGGTCCTTGCTCCCCAAAGAAAAAGCCATTAATTACTGACGTTGATGTTCAAGTTCTAAGGCTGAGCAGAAATAAGTAATATTGATTAGAACTCGAAGGGGCTTTTAGCGAACGTTTACAAGCTCAGTAGAAAATGAATACATCTGTCAAACTAGTATACGGAAGATCTTACAAAACCAAAACCAGGAGAGCAAACAAAGTGTTCTCCACCCTTTATAGATATTCTGATCAATGATAAAGACTATGGCGACAGAAGAAAACAGGGGCTACATCCCTACACTTTTCGGTATGAAGTGGAAAGAAAATGAATGAGATAGTTTTAGGGAAGACTTGAAAGCAGGTCGAGGAAAGGGGACCCTGAGGCCTTGGGTTTTTCTGTCTACCTTCCTCAGGACAAGCGGTTTTTGCCTCTCGCCCGGCCTGTCGGTGCTCCGTCCCCGTCCCCGGCCGCCACCGCGCCCACCTGACCACAGCCACCTTGCCCGGGTCTCTGTCCACGTCTGCGAGCCACCACGCCCGACCACGGCCCCGCTCCCCTTACCTGACTGGATGCGCAGGTCTCCCAAGGCAGTTTCCCCATTGCTGAGATCCAGGCACTCGGGCGGGAATCCGACGAGGATTCGCTGGCCACCGGGCGCGATCCCGGTGATGGCTGCAATTTGGCCCTGCAATTCCCGCAGCCGGGTCCGGCTGGACAGCCCCTGCAAAACATAGGTGCCGTCCTTGGCCTTGCAGCGGAGCCGCCACATCGTGTCGGTCCGCCCGCTGGCCAGACAGGCGCCGGCGGGGCCAGCTTTGGTGCCTGCACCGGGATGGGGGACGCCGCCGCCGCCGAGGAAGCCAGCCTGGGGATGGACTCCAAAATGGCCACCTTTGGACGGGCCAAACATCGCGAGAAGTTGCCGGTGGGCTTACAGTTCTCGCGATAGCTTTGCTTGGCGCCTGCCTTTAGGGCCTTAAGAAGCGCGAACTCTTTTAAAGAGGCAATTGCTATTTCCTCCCACTTTGGGGAGGCAGAGGTTGAGCGTTCTCCGTGTGCCTACAGTGCTGTGTCCTTTCTACCTGTAGAGCGAATGCGGGGGCCCTCCGCGTCGGCAGCATATATGCTCAGAGGAAAGGGGCGGGGAAGGAGCTCCTGAGGCAAGCACAGTGGAATGTAACCTTGCACTCGGCTCGGAAATTAAACCCGGGCCTCAAAAGGACGCTGCAGGAAACAGTCATAGAGCACAACGCGCTCGAGCGGATGCCAAGGACTGCCAGTGAGTCAAAGGACTGTCAAAAACAGTGGGAGCCTCGTGACTGGCTGGCCTCCCTGGCCCAAACACTGACTCATTGAGGTGAAGGGGCCGGGATACTGGTCTTTCCACTCCCGTGGGATGGCACCCTGAACACTTCCCTTGGCCACCTCAGAAAGCGTACTGTGAAGTCACTCACGTCTGGGCCCAGGCAATGCGCAGATGGTGGCCCTGTCAGGAGATGTAGAGGAATAACGCATGCCACCCCGAGTCTGGGTCAGTTTTGGGATCACAGAGGTGACGCCGACTTCATTCCCGCCTGCCGTGTAATAAATGCTCATTGTTGTCGAGAGGTGGGGCCTCGGACGTGTTACCACTGAATTTCATAGCAATGCGATTATGCCAGGGTAAGGGGCTATTTTCACCCCGAAACCCTAGAACACAACGGATAAAGTGTATAGGCACAGAGGGGCAACTATAACACGCTGGGAGTTGTAAAAAGGCACAAAGGGGGATCGCTCCGCGAGCATGGGGAAGAATGGCTGAATTCCCAGGTGGAAGGAGGACTAAAAACATCCCTGAAATTATCAATAGAATCTATCATATCATCCTGCTGGGCAGCTATCAAAAGTGCTCTTCACTTGGAATATGCAAAAGCCGCCACCTGTGAATACATTACGCGAAATCTCGGCGTCTTTTCCTACCTTTCTTTCACGACTCAGTTTTCTGTTGGTGCAACTTTGCCCCTTTGTTCTTCCAAGACGACGGTAACAGATGATATAGCTTGGGTAAAGGAAGATGGTTAGAAGCCTGCTAGTTGATGTGAACGAGTCCAGGACAGCTCCTAGTTCTAGCTGAACAGCTGATTCAGTTACAGCGTCAGAACTGTGGGAAGAAAATGCAGACGCCCCAAGTATCATCAGCTCAAGTGCAGTGGAAAGGTAACCTCTTCCAAAGCTTACGTTTCACTTTATGAACTTGTGTGTCTGACAATGTCCAGCTGAGTTAAGGAATGCACTGGGTTAATTTTGGCACTGTTTTCATCAGAAAGTCACACCCCCGTAGACTACTACTACTTAATAGTGTACTCTCGCGAGAATATGAAAAAAAGCGAAATTTTTATTAACCCCGCCCCTAGTCCTATTAGTTACCAAGCAACGCGGCAGCCAGCCTCCGCCCGGCTGGGAGACCGGCCCTGGCTGTCTTTCTCCTTTCCTGCTAGGTCGTCCTCCTTCGCGAGCCGCCTCTGCGCCCGCCTGGAGCCCCGCCCCCTCGGGCGGGTGACGCGCGTGGGCGGGGCCGGGCCCGACCACGTGACCAGCCGGGACTTCTCGCCTGGCCCCCAGCTGCCGGCTGTCACCTCGGGTCTGCAGCATTACCGGGCGGCGCAGGGGCCGCAGCCCAGAGGGTTCTTAGGAGAGATTCCCAGGGTGAGCGACAGCTGCGCAGCGCCTGGCTTGCTGGGCCGGAGGGATGAAGGAGCTGCTAGCGCTGGGAGGAGGTCCCGGGCGGTGATGCCTCGCCCTTTAGGGCAAAGCCAGCCTCGGGCGCTGCCGGGCTTGCGGACCTCAAAAAGCAGAACGACAGAATTTGTGCGGTCTGAGGAAGGACAGTGCGAGGCCTCTGAACGAGAGGGTCCTTGTGTCCACCGAGTGCCTTGGTAAATGGGTGTGGGGTGTGAGCTCCAGGCTCTAGCGCCACTGTTCGACTCAGGTCTTACACAGGTAACCTTGGGGAAGTCATTTACCTCCTCTGCGACCTGTGCCTCCTTTAGGTTGATTCCCGGGGGATAAATAGGGCACGCGAGAACAGTAGAGGAGAAATGGTGACGTGCTAGGGTTGTCTAGGGTCCCTTTGAGGAAGATGAGGTTTCCCCGCATTTTCATTTTGCCTTTAGGACCGAGTCTTTCTTTCTTGATAATGAACTTAAATTTCCTTCCGCTCCTATGGAACCCCTTAATTGCCACCACTATTCTCTCCAGATTCTTAAAACTAGAATAGAAGATCAGGAAGAAAGGTGAACAGACCACTTAGTTCAATTAGCATGTTTCAGTCTGTAGAATAGAAGTAATAATGGTAGCAACATTTGCCTTATGAAGGAGTTACTGGAAGGATTCAAGAGCTAAGGTCTGTGAATGTAAACTCCTAAGTCAGCAAATGTATGCAAAGTTCTAGTGCAACTCTGTAGGTGAGGAAACAGTGGGCTGAGGAGGTTCCTAATGAGTAGCTGATGACTGGAAGACAGAGGACTGGCCTTGACTTGGCTGAGGTTCCTTCACAGATCCACACTGATCCTTTGCACTGAGCATTTTCAGCAACTCCTTCCTTGTCTTCCTTCCATTCTTTTTTTTTTTCTCTCTCTCTTTCTCTCCCCTAGGCACCTTCTGAAGAGCTACCATGTCTGGGAATGTCTCATCTTCCAAAGAACTCAGCAGCAACAGCTATGAAACCAAATCCACAAATCTTCGAATGTCAGAGAAGAAATGTTGTGAGTCCTGGGGAAGAGGAGGGCTACCATCTTTTGGTGTTTTATCCTGAGAGTCTTGTAATCCTAGGCTCTGCTGCTTGGTGGTAATGAGAAAGAACTCAGATATAGGAACAAAGCTCCCACAGGACAGTTTCTCATCTAAACCAAGTGGACTTAGTGAAATGTCTGTCTATGGGGATAGACTGTCAGCGTGGCCCAGCAGTTTCTTACTGCTTTGTTTGGGGCATCTGCATACTTGATGGATGTTGAAAGTTCAGTGCAATGGTCAGGTGGAGTGACAGGGTGCAGGAATTTCTTGGTGCTGCTACTCTGCTTTTCTTTATCTGTTGGGCAAAGTTCTGGAGGGGTGCTACACACTGCAGAGATTTCAGTAGGAGGAAGCCGTGCCGCCCTATTCCTAAAGGCCTCAGGGCAGTGACTCCCAACTTCTTGCAATTTCTCTGTTGTCTTCAGCATCTTTTTCTCTTACAGATTTTGTCTTTGAGCTTTACACACTATTTCACAGGAGCATTTCCATGCTGGTCTTGTGGTCAGGGACAGCAGGAGGGGCAGTGAGGGGTGAAGCTTCACTCCCTGGCCCCTTGCACCTATATTCTCTCCTTATTTTGGGCTACAAAGCTTCCCAAGAGTCTGGGGTATCCTCAAGGAATGCTAACTCTTGTTTCTGCTTTTAGATTGCCCCCGTCCTTTGAACCATATAAGTTTTTCTCACTTTAGTGGAGATCTACCTACCTACTTACCTACCTAGTTACCTACCTACCTACCTACTTACCTATCATGCCAGCTAGTATGAGACCAGGAATTGTCTCATGATGAAAGCTTTTCCCAGAGCCTTGACCTTGATGTCATGCTCTTGTGTCAGTCCCATGATTAATGATGCACATCTCTCTTCACCTGGCACCATGAGGTGTGCTGGACAGCAGCAGCTGGCTTGGATGTGATAGTGAGGTTGGCACAGCTCTACAGTGTGGGTCTCCTATCTCTGCCAAGGCAGGAAGCCAGGCGCCAAGGGCAAAATGGCCTCTGAGAGGTAACTAATTCATGGGATGCAAAAAAACACCTCTAGTCAGATTGCCTGGGCTTGAAACTGTTTCCTAGCTGTGTGCCCTTCAATGAGCTGCTTATTCCCTCCACGTCTCACTTTACTCCCTTTAAAGTGGGGATACTAGTGTACTTCCCCTCCCAGCATGAATAGGATTAAATAAGCACAGGGAAACACCTAGTACAGGTGGCCGTCTGCCTCTTGTGTTTATTCCTGAAATATACATAAAGTGAATCACACTCAAATGCTGTGCTTGGAGCTCATCATTTAGAAGAACCCTGTGACAAACTTTTGCTTTGTTTCTCAGAAGAGAATGTTGTCTCCTCTTGTTTGACAACATTATAACCCAAATTTGGAGGTCTAGGGTGCTGCTTTTCAAGGAAATACACTCTTGTTACTTAGGCTACTTGAACCAAAAGAGGGCAGAAGTGCTGCATGTGATAGAAAATATCTATAATCCCAGCACTTTGGGAGACTGAGACAGGGGGATCACAAGTTCAAGCTCAGACTGGGTAATTTAGTGACTTAGCAAGACCTTGTCTAAAAAAAAAAAAGTCTGGGGATGTAACTCAGTGTAAAGACCCTGGGTGCAGTTCCCAGTACCTCCACCCCCCAAAATAGCAAGAACTGGTGACAGGAGCAAGCTGATCCTTGTGGGTGTTTGTGACTGTAGGCTGTCCCGTTCCAGTCATGGCTCTTGCTTCTCCACAGCAGTGGTCTCTCCTATCTGCCTTCCTAACTTTTCTGCTTTAAGGTTTTAAATGAAGGAACTAGTAATCCCACATCTTTTTGGTTTTCTAAACTCTCCTTCCTGCACTGAGCTCCACTTTTTCTTTCCAAGTTCTGTCCTCTTCTTCAAACTGGTTTTTCTCCCCAGCTGAGGTTGTGGGGCTGTCCTAAAGCCATTGCCATTCACTGACCGCACTTTCCTCATGATAGGATGGTGACACTGTGACAGCTAAAAGAGAATGTGTGGTTATGAAAATATTTGCTTTTCCTTGCTGTGTTGGGAGA
This sequence comes from Tympanoctomys barrerae, assembly GCA_002564285.1. Lineage (NCBI taxonomy): Eukaryota > Metazoa > Chordata > Mammalia > Rodentia > Octodontidae > Tympanoctomys > Tympanoctomys barrerae. The sequence goes on along the minus strand of NDGN011386642.1, from coordinate 22,292 downwards.
CATGTAACTTGGATTTTTTAGACATCTTCTGGCATATTGTATTAGTGAAAGTACATTTATTACTGTACTCATTTCTGCCACTATAAGCTTTACCATTCTTTAATCTGTTGTGAACAGCTCTTCTGTGTTGGTAAATCCAGATTCCCCAGATTCTGAGTACTGTGGAAATTGTACCTTGGTACAGGCTCTCTGGCTGCTTGGTGCTCTCGCCAACACTTGCTTTGCTTTTTTAAGGGCTCAGCTGTTATCCCTTGCTACCAATTACACATGTGCTGGCTAACATTGAGTCTGGAAACTGACAGGGAGCTCAGGGCTGAGGAATGGCTTTAGAGAGCCCCAGCCTCCCCAGGAGCATTGCTGGGACACGAGCATCTGTGGGGATGGAGCCAGAGGGAGGGTTGGCTGAGTGAGTCAAGGTGAAGGTAGGAATGTGGGGAGGTTGCATGCTTTTTTATTTCTTTTGTTTGGATAGTTTGAGTAGATCTATAGCAGACAAGTTCCCGTGTGTGCCTTTTCCCAAATACAGAAACAGAGAGCACTCATGAAAAATTCAAATAATCAGAAAGTGCAAAATGGAGGCTGGCAAGATAGCTCAGCAGTCTAAAGTGCTGGTTTAGGCAAGCTTAGGCAGTGCAGGGACCACGGTTTGATCCCCAGCACCACATGCCATGCCAGCCCTGCCCTCGGCATGCTGAGCCAGCCGCAGAAAGAAAGAGAGAAAAGTGAAAATCTCTTACAGTCTTTCCTGTCTTTGTTCTTTGATTATTTTAGTCAGTCTTCTTGGGCTCTGATCATAAGTTTATACTATCCATATTCTGTTCTGCCATTTCTTTTAAAAGCTTCTTATATTATAGACTTTTTCATATCAGTACATCCAAATTTACCTCACTCTACACTGTATGGATATGCTAGTTTCTAAAACTCAAATTATTCCCTATTTTCTGCTGTCACAGAGCTTGTTGCAGTGAGCATCCTTACACCTTAGTACCTTTGTATCAGCAACTTTTCTTTGCAGAATAAGCATAAAATTTCAAAATGTTTACAGGAAGGTGGACATTGTCAATTATACCTATGTGCTGGTTAACTACCTTATCAGCTTTCCTAGTGTTTAGCTGCAGTTATATCAACTTAATTATTTCATGTCTAGCAGTAAATAACAGGAAATACCAGCTTCTATGGCTTCTGCTGACTAAAAATATTACTAAGGAAACATAATTTTTGGATGCACATTTCAAAGTGTCATGGAATGCTGGAAGAAGACTTTGACTATGGGAAGGTTGGAACCTTTGCTTTCGAAGCTCATCCTTCCAAATTAGGATGAAGAAGGTAGCTCATTTACCATGGGGTCCTTTGGTCAAGTGCTGTCATATGGCCAAGAGCTGGCAGCTGTGACTGGGCGGTCAGGAGAGCAGGAGTGTCCTCAAGAGTCCTGACCTTGACCTTCTGTTGTAGGACTGGAGGCAGAGCTCTGAACTTCCACAGGCTTGAGTCTTACCACTTATATGAGGAAATTTGTCAAGCTTCATCTCATCTAAGCATGCAAATGAAGACAAAATTAGTCTACTTCAAGAAAACAAGTTAAATGTTGTGTAAAGGAGGTAGAATTTCAAGATTAAAACAGACTTGCATTGTGTGTTGTGATGGCCTTACAGTATCTTTTAAATCAGTCAATCTGAAGTATCTTCCATTCAAATTAATGTAGTGATGGTGCAATGACTTTGATAGGACAAAATGTTCCTAATTTTGCCAGTGTGGCAGTTTGAGATAGGAAATGTGGTTTGGTTTTACTCTGAAAAATGAGAAGCCTGGTGGTAGCAGGTGTGCGTGGGTGTGTTCTGGGCCAGGATCAGAGGTGAGGTGCAGGAGGGCAGGGTGTGGTGCTCCTAATTACTGGGTGAGCTTTTGTCCCTAGCACGCTCTGTCCAGTGCGGTAAACACAGAGCAGGTGGCTCCCTGGTCACCCTTGAGAGCAACTCCCAAGTATCAGTTCACTTTAAACTTCACAAAGGGTAACAGGGCCTGGGGGGAAAGTGCCTAATGGGCTGGAAGGCCTCGGAGTCAGCAGGTGTAGAAGGTAATTAGCCACATCCTGGGGGACTGAGAAGGATGTGTGCTCAGCTGCAGAAACTGAAGACTCAAGAGTATTTTACTACTTGAGCTGGAGGCAGCTGCTGCCGTTTGAGGTCAGTGGCCAGGGATTAATGCCCTGGAGACCATCAGCTGCTGTCTGCTTGGCTTTGAGCTCCCTGTTTGGACAGATGAGAATCACTTACATTGCTGCATCACTTATCTTGGAGGGGCTTCTGCCAACCCATAGGAAATGCCCGTGTGCTGAGGGAGTCAAGGACCGAAAGTCCTACTCTTTGCCCCTCTCTTCCCAACAAAGGCCGCTCTAGCTTCCAAGCTTGCCTTATGAAACTCTTCCTTCTGGGGCTAGTTCTCTCTTGAGGCCCTTCTACCTACTTCTCCTTTGAGATCTTTTAACATATCTTTTTTAAAAAGTAAAAGATAAATTTTCCTTGCCATTTCCACTTTACTGGATGTTTTCATAACGTTTCGGGGTCACTTTATGCTGGTGAACCAGCCACAATTGAAGGGCCCCTTCAGGAAGGAAAGCACCTCTAGGGTTAGAAGGTCAAGGTGTTGCCCTTTCCTGCCCTGTGGGGTGCCCCAGCTGGAACACAGAGCTTGAGCCCTCACACGGTGGACTGGCTGTGGTTCTTTGCCTGGGGAAAAGGATAGGCATCCTTGGTGGCAGGGTGATCAGGGAGAAGCTGTCCTGGAGAAGGGACCTCTTTTCATGGAGAAAAGCTGTTAAGGAAGCACAAAGTCTGGATTCCCAAGCCAGCTCTACCCTTGACTCACAGTGTCTTTAGTTAAGTCACCTGACCTCAGAGCATTGAGTTTGCCCCTGTATCTACTGAAACTGAACTTTGTGGATGAACATTCCTGAAATAAGTTATTAGTGGGGTGAACCAATGATTGTTCCTACTTTTTAGTTACTTTCCTTTCATAGAGACCATTGAGGTGTAGGCTGGTCCTGATTCTTTTGTAAACTGACTCCACCAGGGAGCTTCCTGAGTTCTTTAAGCCTGTGTCATGTAGGATTTGCATGCTAAATCTCACTATGGTTTAAAAATTCCAATTTAAGGAGTTCATGGCCTGAGTGCAGAGGTCAAAATGATTTGAGGCAAGTTTTTTTTGCAGTAATGAGATAATTTTATGTTTCTGAAGGGATAGATGGGATTCTTAGGGCACAAACTCTGTTGTACCTTTTTCACAAGCTAGTTCAATTCAGCATGGATAGAATAATGACTATCATTTTTGTGTTACTGGGTATTTTCATGTTAAGGAGGATGCCATGGTTACTTTCTTCCTAATCCCTATCACTTGACCTATTTCCATCTCGGGTACCTCTGTGAAAACCTAATACATATAGAAAGGGCATATCTTAGCCTGGGTACTTCCTAGAAATCTACATGAAATAGAACCTGTTCTATTTCAGGAGGATATACCCTATGTATCCTCAACTTGTCTTTTCACTCTTTCTAGACCTTTGCCCCACTAGTTTATGAGGATTAAATGAGATTATAAAGTTTCTAGAACAATGCCTAACCCTCACTGTGTTTGTAGTCATTTCTATTTTGTGTCACTTCCTTCTAGCCTGGGCCTCCTACATGACCAACTCCCCTACTCTCATTGTTATGATTGGCTTGCCAGCCCGGGGTAAAACCTACGTGTCCAAGAAACTAACACGCTACCTCAACTGGATTGGGGTACCCACTAAAGGTAGGTGCAGATCATTCTGTGAGATGAGACTCATTAGTTTCTGGGTCCCACGTGTCTCTGGGAAACTGATCTTCCCTGGCGTCAAGGTTAATAGAATACTTCTGGCAGGAATAGTGGTTGCTTCCTTATTTATTGGATGACCCTATATTTGTCTTTTCCTGGCCTGGGCAGACTGGTCTCATTTTGAGGAAATGCTTTTGATAGGTATATTAAGAATGACTGAGAACAGAGCTTTGCATTTTCAAAACCCTTGTACATGCATCCTGTTATCTACACCTAGTAGCACCCTTATGGGATTAAATTTCAGGCCACCTAAGACTTCCAGGCCTTGAAAGTCAGGACTTGAATCTAATTTTTTAAATTTTTAACCTGGCCTTATTCCCAACATGCTGTGGTGCTTATTTACGAGAGGTCCCCTCTGAGGGGCCCATCATGTCATTGTGCTGCTGAAGGATTTGGGTATCTTCTGCAGTGTTCAATCTTGGGGTATATCGGCGAGAAGCTGTCAAGTCCTATAAGTCCTATGACTTCTTTCGACATGACAACGAGGAGGCTATGAAGATTCGCAGGTGAGTCTTTTTTAAGGCCTGATTCCAGGTCAACTTTTTCTAGACCATCATGAGACTGGATGTGATAGTGTTTTGTTTTTTTCTCAGTAAAGTGCTCATGGGGGTTTTAAGTAGAAGTTATCTGATGAACCAATCACATTGAGCTCGGATGGGTAGAAGCACAGGGCTCAGGGAGTTGCTTGTTTGTTTGTAGAGTAAGCCTAAAGAGGGATGTGATATATGCATTGGGCTAGGGATAGAGGTGTAGAACCATGTAAAAACCTCAGTGGGAAAGCTGAAAGACCTAGTTAGGGAAATTAAATAGAACTCCTACGGCCTTCCAACTTTTTGTCTCTGGCTGTGTTTGAGCTTAGTTCTTAACTGCTGCTCTACTTTATTCTCATGATAGACAGTGTGCTCTGGTAGCGTTGGAAGACGTTAAGGCATATCTCACAGAGGAGAGTGGGCAGATTGCGGTAAGCCTTACCTGCTTCCTCCCCTTTTCAGGCTCCACCCTGTGCTACTTGGGTTACCTTGGTGTGGGGTTCCATTTCTCTGTCCTCATTCATTTACCCTGTGTGCTTTCGGCTTAGGTGTTTGATGCTACCAATACCACGCGGGAGAGGAGGGACATGATTTTGGACTTTGCCACACAGAATTCCTTCAAGGTAGGCTCTACCTCTATATTGGAGGAAGAATGAGTGGAGGTAGGAAGTTAGGATGAGATCTGAATGTATTTGACTTGAGTGAGGACAGGATTGGATATCTGATTCTTTTCTCTTGGGGCATACCCTCAATCCTTGAGTGTTTTCTTTCAGATCCTTTCTCAGACCTTTAGCCTGTATGTTTGAGGCCCCGGGCATGTGGTAAGAGATACTTTTTAAATGAGAAAGCCTTGAAGGCCACAATCACGAACAAAATCCTGGTGATGTGGTGGCTGGGTGGGGTGGGTGAGTGTGTGGTCTTAGTTGGCTACCTGACATTTATGACTCATTTATCATGCCTTCTCTCCATGGCCAGGTGTTCTTTGTGGAATCTGTCTGTGATGATCCAGACGTCATTGCTGCCAATATCTTGGTGAGTAGCACTCTGCCATACCACTTCTCTGTTCCCTTTTGTGCTGTGTGTGTTAAGTTCTGGAGAATGAGAGACAAGTAGATATGTTTAACATCACAGGCAGAGCTGTGCTATCCGCCAGAGCACCATTTGGTACTTCTAAACTCTTCCCTTGGACCAAGAAACGGGCTTGAGGAATAAAATAACTAGCTGCTGAATCAAGACTAAGATATAGGCTATGAAATCCTGGCCTTGTCTCTATGCTGAGACCTGCACATTAGACCATGTGAAGTTCTTCTTTATCTGCCTGCTTACAGTAAGGGCATCTGCTTAGCCGTTACTCAGTATTCTGGTCCACATTCTGTACATTGACCTCCTCATTCCCTGTGGGTTGCAGCATCATGCAATCCCCGTTCGATGGGTTGTGGATCCCATCTGCCTGTGGTTTCAGGGAGATGCTCTTAGCCATGTAGGAACTGGGGTCATCTGAGGAAGTTTCACCCAGTTTCAACTCAGGCACTGGGCTACATTTCCTATTCTGAGTGAGGAGGGAAACTCTGGCGCATTCTTTTTTTCCCCAGAAAGTACAGACAAAGATTTGGGCCCAGGAGCAGTGTCAGCTGTATGACTGCCTCTGTCCATTAGCCAAGGGCAGGCACATGACTCTCCAGTTGTCTTTCCCTTCTGGGTTGCCAAGGTCACAGGACAGGGGAGGGATGCTCATTGAATGGGCAATGCTCGTGCTCTACAAAAGACTTTCAGGGACCTCTTTGTCAGTATTTGGTACTGGCTATCTGTATGGGACTGGTAAGAGAAGACCTCTGACTTCTTACTATACCTCTGGCTGTAGGAGGTAAAGGTGTCGAGCCCTGACTATCCTGAAAGGAACCGGGAGAATGTGATGGAGGACTTCTTGAAAAGAATCGAGTGCTACAAAGTCACCTACCGACCCCTTGACCCCGACAATTATGACAAGTAAGGTTTCAGGCTGCAATTGGAAGGGGCAGAGGCAGGAGTCTCTGGGACAAGAGTCTTTCTCCTCTGTTGCCAATGTCCTCTGGTAATCTAGATCTGTGCAGTATGTATTATTCCAAGGGAACAAGGGATGGGTTTGTGCATTGCATCTTACACTTCAGCATAGAAATGCTTTCATCATCAATTTTCCTCTTCATTCTCTAGAACAAAAGTGTTCTACCTCAAGCATTATTGGCATTTGGAACTAGGTAATTCTGTACTGTAGGGCTGTCCTGTGCAATGTAGGGTATTTAGTGATATCTCTAGTGTCTGCATACTAGATGCCAGTAATACCTACAGGTTGTGAGGACATTACCAAATAACCTGCCCCCCAAGGTGGGAAGACCGAATCAATGCCAGGTAAGAATGATTGTTCCAGATCAGTAGTTCTCAACAGGGTATTATAGGGTACCCCAGGATGCCCTTAGAGATGTCATCAGTTTTGGGTAAATTTTTAAAGTTTTGTGTGTGTGTGTATGTATATGTATATATATATGTATATATGTATGTTAATATATATGCTATATATAGCTACATGCTATGTCACATAGCACATTATATATAAATACTAAGTACTTATAATGCTAAGTATATAATACTACTTATATGCATTATACATGTATAAAATACTAAGTATATATAATACATATATATATTATATGTATGTATATATATATATATATATATATGAAATGCAGAACCCTCAAGAACCTGCCCAACAAGGAAATTCTGATTGTTGCTGTCATTACTTTGGTAGTGTCAGTCGGCAGTGTATAAAACACAGTGTGCCATTGCTGTGCAGTATAGATCAACTTGCCTTGTGTGATGTGTAAGAGCTGTAGCAAAACGTCAAGCCCGTGCTCATGGAAGTGTACACATGGAAACCTGTGGGCCCTGCACCCATGAAACAGCAGGCTTCAGGGTAATGAACGATTCTACTCGGATACAAACACAGCTGGGCAGTAGAGCCAGCGGTGAGGCCAGGGTATGCAGCAAACGGAGGTCGCAGCAGTGCCCTGTTGTCATCTTGAACCTTTCGTTTCTTCAAATGGGTTGTCCAGAGGTCATTCACTTAATACAAGGTTGTAAAACCACTGCCCTAGATGTGGTATAACAGGATATTCTTAAGTCCTCCATGAAGAGCATTCTAGAAGAGTATCTGTATATAGGACTATAGTACATGTTTATAGATTTTTCTTCTGGTAGTGGGGTAATATACGATTTGTATCATTCTATCTTCCTCCTGAAAATTTTCTGGAAATAATCTATTTACTTTTGTGCTGAGAAAAATCCTATAATGACCACAAAGCAGTCTCCAAAAGTGTTTCTAAGGCTTAGAGGTAGAAGGGCATAGTGGAGGTCATCTATTTATCCCCTTCTTAAATCCCACTGGGGCTTAGGCTGTAGTTTTGGACAGGCAAGTGCTGTCTGCCTGATTAGGTAGCTGTAGAGGGTGTGTTACATCTGGTCTATGGCTCTGTTGCCTTCTCCTTTTTTCCTTGGTGATGCTGTATTCTGCCCAAGTCTTGACCCTCAGAGGGTGCCTATGTGTTTCATCCAATTTCGGGCTTGGGAAGAGCTTGGCATCAGGAACCTAGATGGACTGAGGGGAAACCTGCTTAGCCTGCGTTCTTCCTGGCACGCACTGTGCAGGCACTGGAGGACTGCTAGGACCAACTGGAAGTTCAGGAAATTGTACCTCCTCTTGGTTTGAGTAATCCTGCTATTTGGTTCTGTAAATATGGGGATGACAGGGTGGAGGATGGACAGTTGCTGGGGGCCTGTAAGTCACTATGGAAATCCTCTTCCCCTTACTCTTAGTTTCAAATTTCCTTACCTTGGAATTTCTTTTTCTATCCTGTCCTAGGGATCTTTCTTTCATCAAAGTAATAAATGTGGGCCAGCGGTTTTTAGTTAATAGAGTCCAGGACTACATCCAGAGCAAGATAGTCTACTACCTCATGAATATCCACGTCCACCCTCGCACCATTTACCTTTGCCGGCATGGGGAGAGTGAATTTAATCTTTTGGGCAAGATAGGGGGCGACTCTGGCCTCTCACTGCGAGGGAAACAGGTGAGTAGTTGGCCAGCAGGCTGGCTTTCTTAGGCTTAGAGGTAGAAGGGCATGGTGGAGGTCATCTATTTTATTCCCTTCTTAAATCCCACTGGGGCTTAGGTTATAGTTTCAGACAGGCAAGAGCTAAATGTTTTCTTGCTCAGGGTCTCTACCTAATTTAAAATGTGGATAACTTGGATGCATTTTTGTTCTGATCATCCAGCCATCATATATTGGACACAGCCTGTGTTCCTGCTATAGTAAAAGGCACTCCAGTTCCTGTTCACTTCCTCTAGGGTTTATATTTTCATCATGGCTAAACAGATTGCCCACTGTAGTCTGAGTTAGCTCTGTGTGTGTGTGTGTGTGTGTGTGTGTGTGTGTTTAATTTTTATTTTCAAACCCCAGTTTGCCCAGGCCCTAAGGAAGTTTCTGGAGGAACAGGAAATAGTAGACCTCAAAGTATGGACAAGCCAGTTGAAGAGGACAATCCAGACTGCTGAGTCTCTTGGAGTGACCTATGAGCAGTGGAAAATTCTGAATGAGATTGATGCTGTGAGTAGGAGTCTCGGATCAGGCAGAAACTCAAAAGTCATGAGTTGGACAGCTTTATCTAGAAAACACCAGAACTATCTGGGAGGACACCAAACCTGTGGTCATTTTGGGAGTTGAGAGAAGAAGTAGGGTCAGTTTCACCCATAGCCAGGACTTCCTGCCTGTGCCAGGGGTGAGACCCAAGTCCACTTCTAACCAAGCCACTCTGGCACCTGGGGAGAATAGGGCTAACAAGGACTTGTTTGTTCTTTTGTGTTATTGTCCTTATGGGAAAAACAAATAGCTAATTAGTTCTTTAACTTCTGCTGAGATCATTTGGCCAGCTACTCTGGAAAAGTCCTTCCCTAAATTCTCTTCTCTATCCCTGAGAACAAAGCAGATGTTTCGTTTTCCTTCCTTGCTCTCTACCCCTTTATTGCTCCTACAAGATCTCTACTTCCCTTTAGTTTCCCTTGTCACTGATTCCTGCTTCTCTTATGCTGCTAATGCTTCTTGGCCTTCAAGCTCTCCACAGTTTATAAGAGAAATGGCAGCTTCAGCTAGGAAAGCTGCTTCTGCAGCGGCTGTCACTGTGAGACACCCTAGCCATGGTCATCCACAGAACATAAAGGGACCCAGTGTTGGGTGTGGCATGTAGAAAGACAGTAGTGTTCCCCATCTTCTGTTGGGGTGGGCCAGGTGGGCCAGTCTACCCCCCTGAAGCCAGTGTGGCTCCTTGCAGGGAGTATGTGAGGAGATGACGTACGCAGAGATTGAGAAGCAGTATCCAGAGGAGTTTGCACTTCGAGATCAAGACAAGTACCTGTATCGATATCCTGGTGGGGAGGTCTGTCTTCCTTCATGTGAATACCCATTTCTTTGCTGGGGTGGGAGTTTGCTTTATTTTGATGGAGTGATGTGATTCTGGGGGCGGGTGTAGAAAGGCAGATCCAGGGATCATTGGTCTTCCTACCTTTGAATCATTACTTCTGCAAAGGTGGTTAGCTCAGGTCTTATTTATTTGGTAAGCTCTCTCAGGAAAAGGGAGATAGAGATCTATGTGTTGAGAATGTTGTGGGATCAAAATGATCTTTTTACTGCTTTTTTTGTATTTGGCTTCCTCAGTCTCATCCTCACCCAAGCAGGTATTGCAGGTTCAAGGTAAAAGTAAATAAAACAGGATGGCCTAGGTTCAGGAAGTTTTGGACATCTGTTGTGACCTTATGCTCTATTAATCTGTCAGAACCCCCTGCCCCCAACGAAAACATTGTTAGTTGAATTCAGACTTCTTTTTCTTGATCCTTGGCTTGCTTGGTCTTGAAATCTCAGTGTTCTTAGGGTGCCACAATTAGGGCAGTTGGTAGGTGACACAGAGTCGCTGAACCTCCAGGAGGAAAGCCAGCTGGCGAAGAAGTGGCCTCTTGACTCTGGGACTCAGCTCTCCCCTAGGCTAGCAGCTTGGAGGAGTGCCTGGCCTTCTCCTAGCTTGCCCTGCTTCCCCCAACAGTCATACCAGGACCTGGTGCAGCGGCTGGAGCCTGTCATCATGGAGCTGGAGCGGCAGGGCAATGTCCTCGTTATCTCCCACCAAGCTGTCATGCGCTGCCTTCTGGCCTACTTCTTGGATAAGGGTGCAGGTACTGTGGGAAGGGCTGAGGGACACGTGCATGTGAGCTGGATGTATAGCACCATGAATTCTGGCAGGTGGACCTCCCGCTCTGCTGCTCAATTAGAGTAAATCAGCAGCAGCCATTGTGGCAACTACTTGCTGAATTCACTGTCCTGCAACGCAGGCCACAGTGGACGGAGCTGCTTGATGCTGCTGGGAAAGGATCAGCTTTAGCTGGCACTCCTGATAGCACCAGCAAAGTGGGTGAATAGTCACAGCTTGTCACACTGGTAACTGGGGAGGTGGCTTCTTAGAATCATCTTCCTCCTCTGGCTTGGGGTAAGGCAGTTGCTTCCCAGTAAAAGCAGTAAGGAAGTGTACTACTGCCTTCTCCTTTCCTTCCCCTTTCCATCTTAGCTGCCAGCAGCCTGCAGAGGACTGGGCCTTGGGTACTTGGGTGGGCTATGGTCCTCCCTCCCATGGGGCCCTGGCTCTAACTTATTCCTGTTTTGCCTTTGGGGAAGGGTCTGTAATGCTTTTATTTCCTTCCTGCTCAGTGGCTTGACAGTTGTCTGGGGCTCAGGACAGGAGCTGTGCAATGCTAGATGGTAGTCAGGGTAAAGAAACTGCTCATAAGAACCTCCAACTCTCTTCTGGATTAATTGTACTCTGTAATCCTGAGATAGCTCCCTTACCTGGTCCTTCTCTTTCAGATGAGCTGCCGTACTTGAGGTGCCCTCTCCATACCATCTTTAAACTTACTCCTGTGGCCTATGGTAACTATGAGCTCAGGGGCTGCCAGGTGGTTGGGACAGAGGAAGGTCAGAATGTCCCAGAGTTTTCTAGAAGCTTGATTTTGTAACCCCTGGAAACCATGGATTTGCCATTAGTGTCTTGCACTTTGAAAGAGATACATGTATATGTGTGTGTACTTGGAAGTACATACACATCCTAATGGTAGGTTTCCCCTACTGAAGGAACTCTCTTCGATGAGCTTGTCCTGAAGGCTTCTCTTTCTTCTGTTTGTTCAGGGTGCAAAGTGGAAACAATTAACCTCAACGTGGAAGCTGTGAACACTCACCGTGATAAGCCAACTGTAAGTGTTTGCCAACAGGCCGAAATGGCTGCTTTCTTCCTTGAGTCTGAGGCCTCTGGCCTCAGGAGACCTGAGGCTTCTTCTTTTTTTTTTTTTGCGGAACCGGGGATTAGAACTAGGGCCCTTGCACTTGCCAGGGAAGCACTTATTCCACTGAGCCATCTCCCTGGCCCCTGAGGCTTCTTTTGCGTACGAAAGGAATACAGATCTAGGACTCATGTCCTTGATAGTCTACTTGCTTCTAAGAGGAAAAGATGAGAAAATCATTAATTTTTTAAGTTAGTGTCTCTTTAATGAACATTAACCTTAGGTGGCTCCTGGAAATTCAGTTAAATATGAACAGTGTTGGGCAGAAGGGAAACTCAAGTTCCTTCTCACCCATAAGGTCCAGATGAGCCTGCCAGGACGGGTGGTGCCTTGGGCTGTCCCTGGTAACCTGTGTGGGCCTCCAGAGTGGAGCCCTTTCTTGTGGGCCCCATTTCTGCTCTGGAGTGTGACACTCATGAGGGTCCCAGCCTGTTACATCTGTCGTAGCCCCCGGGGATGAGGAGCTGAGCCCTATCTATGTGTAGAGAGCAGGAGGAAGGAAGCTGTTGTGGTCACAAGCATTGTTTAACTTAACAAGCGAGCTTTTGGCACAGTTTTCATGTGTGTGTGGTATCCCTCCATTTCTAATCAGAACAACTTCCCCAAGAACCAAACCCCTATAAGGATGAGAAGGAACAGCTTTACACCTCTGTCCAGTTCGAATACAATAAGGCGTCCAAGAAATTACAGTGTTGGGAGCCGGCCCCTCAAGCCCCTCAGCCCTCTCCATGCCCTGGACATGCAAGATGGGGCCGACCAGCCGAAGACCCAAGTCAGCATCCCGGTGGTGTAACCGTGTGTGTCCCTCCTGTCCTTGCTACTAATCACCAAGGAGTCACTTACCCCCACCAACCCCCTACCCTCAACAACTCACTATGAACCTTACCACAGAGTTTGAGGTGCTGTGTGCATAGACCAACTAGGTCCTGTCCAGTTTAAAACATTTCTTTACCCAGGAGCAAGCGGGCCAGTTGGATATTTTAGCACTGATACCCAGAGGGAGCAGGATGGAGGAGGAAGGAAAGGATGTGTGCTGCCCATATGCAGTTGCTCTTCTCTCTGTTCCCTGGTGTCTGAACTCACTAATACTTGGTTTATGGTGATGAGTGGAGGGAGACATCATGGCCCATATGTCCTTCACCTTTGTCTCTTTAATGTGTGTTTCACTCACTTGCTTTCTTCCATCTTGTCTTTGCTTTATCCTGTGGAACACTTGGTATTGTATCTAAGAAGAAAGGGGGGTTGGTGGGGAGAAGTCTAGGCCCTCTGCTGCCTCCTGCACTTGGGGAGTCTTTCTTTTCCCATCTGACACCGCTCCTCTGCAGCCAGCTTCTGCAAGGGTCACACAGGCTGCAGAACATCCACAGTGTGCTGTGGAGCTTGCAAATGGATGGAGCATGCTGGTTCTCGCCTTTCTTCATGAGAAACAATCCTGAGTTTTTGATACTGTAGGGGTAGCTGCCTCTGAGGATGTGGGAAATGTCTTGGTCTATTTTGAACTCGAAGAGCCACGTGCACAGTGCTCTTTTGTTGGCCGTGAAGTAGGTAGCTTCTAGTTTTTGCAGAGCTCTCCACTCAGAGTCAGATCTTTCGCCCACAGTTTGGTCCTTTGCCAGTCACTACAAGTTCCCTGCCAAAGCCAATGACCTCAGGGGCTTTTACGAGGCTGGAATCAGATCTAGGACTCACCACTAATGCCTGAACACCTGGAAGCAAAAGGTGGAACAAAGTTCACTGCATCTGCTAATTATTTTCCGGTGGCTTTCAGCATACTCCCCCTAACATTAATTCTTTTGACACGAGCAAGTATTTTTTTTTCTCCAAACATGGTAAACCTTTGAATTTAATCTCTCTTGTTGACCTATTCTTTATGAATTTGGAGAAAGTCTCATTATAAATGTCCTGAGGAGTGCCATGGAGTCTGCTCATGACTTCGTGTTACCAATTCACTTGTCATCTTGTGTCCTTCATAGGGTTAACAGGACTTGTGCCTAGAAGGACTTTTTAACCCTTTGGTGGCCCATGATGGCTTCCCATTTCTCTCAATTTTGTATACAAAATTTTTTAATGAACATATTTATTTTATTTATTTTTTTTTGTGGCAGGCTCAGCCCGCCCTGGGGGCAGAGTTGGTGTGGCATGTGGTACTGGGGATCAAACCACGGGCCCTGCGCTTTGTCTAAGCTTGCCTAAGCAAGTGCTTTAGACCGCTGAGCTATCTCACAGGCCCTGAACATATTTTTAATATAGTGTTCTCGTGAGATTTTTAGGTGAGATACATGAGTTCCTAGCTATCAACCAGTCTTTTAGAGGCACCTAGTGAAATCAGTTAGCTATTTTCCAGGAATCTTTCGTTTTGCCATTGAAAATGTTTCATCCTGGTTCTCAGGAGCATTTCTTAGGGTCCCCTTTAGATCCCCTGAAGCATCCATGTGCTGTGCCTGGGTCCGTCTGAGTCAGGCTGCACCCAGACTCCAGGTCTCTGGGCTCTGAGTCTGGACATGGGTGTGCTTAACCTGCTTCCTCATAATTCTGACGCATGCTCTAGGTGAAGAGCTCCACCCTAGGAAGCGGGCAGTAATTTCCTGGAGAAGGCCTGGACCTTGGAGTTCAGAACTCTTGGTTTTGAAGAGTTGTGTAGAATAGATTTTGGAGCATATTACAAGGTTAAAGGAGGCAGCTCCCTCCAGGACAGGCTGCTGTGTTTTAAAGGCTTATTCTCAGGTCTAGTCTCATTGTTTCTCCTTCCCATTCAGGATGATGTGGAGCAAGTCACTAAATTCAGTAGGTGCCATTGGATAAAACCTGGGTACTTTAAGCAGCTACAGGATGGAAAAAGACGACTAAGCTCTATTGTGTATGTGTACAAATTCCATATGATGAATGTGATCATTATACCTAAATTGTGCCAATAAACTTAAACTTACAAAAAGCTATAGGATAATGAAGGTGTCATCAGAGGCAGCTGATCTTGGCCTTGCAGATCCTAGATTCTTTTTTGAAATTGTGTCCAAGACACAGAGTAGCCTGTGTTCCTATTAAGCCATTGCACAATGTCTTTGGTAGTGTCTTTGGTAGTTTGTGTAGCTTTGGGCTGGAAGGGGGAAGGGCGAGACAGCATGCAGTGTACTTGAACATTTACAAAAGACCCGTGCTCTGAGTCTGGAAGTGCTGCTTTTGCTGTGGAGTATGGATTCCATCTTGAGTGTCCTCTTGCCACGTGGGAATGAAACCAAAAGGCTAGGTGGGGGTGTCCCAGCCCACGTGTAGAACAAGATGTGGCCTGGGAGGTGCATGTAGCACCTTGCCAAGGTTGCTGGTGCAGCTTCGCTGGGATGATGGCACCTCTATCTCAAATGGACATTCAGTCTTCTCCTGGTGTGAGCTTAGAGTACTTCAGAGCTAGTGATTGAGAAAGAACATGTATCTAGAGATGTGGGCAGTAGGCTGCATCTTTTCTTAGCAAGAAGGAACTTCCCTGACGAAGCAGCCTTGGGTTAGCCTATCACAAATACCACCATGAGACACAGGTCACCGTGTGCTCATTCTGGATCTTCTGGCTATTCTTTCCTATTTTCCCTTGTGCTCATTTGCTAAAGGAGCTACGATGACCTTATCCTCTGGGAAGGAGAAATGAGAAATGAAAACGGCGAGAGTTTCAGTTTCCTCTAGTGTTTAGAACAAGAGAAGCTTAGCCAGGAGAGCATGGAGAACAACAGAGTTCTAATTCTGGGTTTTAGAAAAGGCCTACTTCCTGTCTTGATTTTATCCTGCTCTTTCCTTGTTCCTTGAATGTATTTTAGTGGTAGACACATATTACTCTGCTTGCATCTGTATCAAAAGTCATAAAAGAGAGGATGGCCTCTGAGTACACTTTGCAGAAGCGTTAAGTTTTGTTATGGAGGAAATTGGTAAAGACTACTGTGTAAGACTGGGAAAAGAAAATCATAATATATTCTGTTTTCTTTCATCAAAAGTGAAAGAGGAAACCTGAGACAGATTTGAAAGACGACTTTAAAATTTATTGGAGAATCCCCTTCTGTTTTTAAATTCTAATTTTCAAATTGAGATTCAGCTCTTTTTGGTATTTTTTTTTTTTTAATTTGGTAAAAGGATATTTTTACTTTGAGTTGGGAAATAAAATGAGAAAAATCTTAGGGGCCAGGGAGATGGCTCAGTGGAATAAGTGCTTCCTTGGGAAGTACAAGGGTCTGAGTTCAATCCCTGGTTCTGCAAGAAAAAAAAAAAAAAGAAAAATCCTGAAGAAACATGCTTTGTTTCTACAAGAAACAAATATTCACTTTATATCATTGTCTGTAATTGCTGTTATTTCCCAAGATGTGAGAGTTGGGGATATAATTTGTTCGTGCTCTTGGACCAAATGGTTGAATGCTTTGGCAATCTTCCTTTGATCTTCAGACTTTGACATTTGAAGAAACACATACAATTCCTTTTTAGAAATATGTCCATTCCCAGTATCAAAAAGTCCATCTATGGGTCCAAGATCTGGGTTCAGAGAAACTGGTGTGTGTGGTAGCCTGTCATCAAGGGAAACTGGCCCGTTAGGAGGGCCACGGTAGCTGGGTGAAGTAATGGTGTGCACATTCTGTTGTCCTGCCTGAGCCTGTGAGCTGTGTTGCACTGTATGCCTTTTGAGTCTTGAACATTTAAAAAAATATTTTTATTTAAAAACCTTGTAATTGAGTCATGTTGCAACATCAACTAGGTCTTTAACTTTCCCTAGAGGTGACAGGCATTAGAAGTGTGTCCAGGAATTGAATTCAAACTTGTGGTGTTCAGAGGGGTCTGTAAGCCAATATTCTGCTATTATCTCATTGTCCCGAGTGATAGTATTTGCACATTACTGTAATTCTGTCTCCTGTGTCCTACAAAGAAAAGATCTAAGCACTCCACCTTTTTTCTTTATGGGGAAGTTCTAGGTACAGTGACTTGCATAGTAGCCAGGTTCTTACGTTTCTGTACAAGATGTCAGTTTTACTTCCCTTGTATGGTGTCTTGTGCACTCAGTTAAGGAAACACCTCTTCAGAGCCTGAACTCGTGCCCTCCACGTGGAGTCATCCTGTGTAGTCCCCTGATTCAGGGCAGGGCTTTGCTTTCACCATCCATTCCCCAGCCTTCTGTGTCCTGCCCTCACCCTGTTGTGGAATGTAGCGTTCCAGTGGAGAGTGCTGCTGTTTTTAGTCTGCTATGTATTTGGCTTTTATTCCTAATCTAAGAAGTAAAACTGCAAAGGAAATCTTACATTCAAAAGCTGATGTTAAGAGTGGGCAAAAGTAAACCTTTATCTTTCCAGTAAACCTTCCACTGGACACCTGTGACCAATATCTACCTGCTTATGTTTTTTGTATCTGAATTGCTTATATACATTTTTTTTTTAATGTTGAAGTCACAGGATCAACTCATTGTGATATGGTGATGGATTTTCTCTGATAGAAGCAAAGGACTGATCACAAATAGTGCCCTTTGGAAGGCACTGGAGTGGGGATGGGCCTTACTGGTGTGAATGGAAATGGCTGGGTTGGGAAGCTTGGGGACAGAAGGCTACCACAGATTTTCTCAGCATGGTTCTGTTGAAAGTAGGAGCATAAGTGTTCATCAAATTCAGATTTTGTCAGTCCATGACACAACGGACTATTTTACTCAGATCCACTTATGTGTGTACAACTGTATTTGAAATGTGTTTGGGTGTGTGTATGTGTAGAATGGGCAAATAAAGTTGTTGAGTAACTTGAACCTACCAGAAGGCTTCTGGATTTTTTGTTTTGTACTTTGGGTTGTGTCTCCCACCCTCTCCCTACCTCTAAACTTTCCACTTGTATTTTACAGCAACTGAGACTTGGGCAGGCCAACATGTCCCTGGTGTAGGAGTGGCTCTCTGCCACCCCCTCCTGGGCAAGATTGGAAGGACACCTTGGGAAGTGTCAATCCATTAATCTTTATACTTTTGTGGCCAATATGAGAATTAAGAAAAAAATTACACTTGACTTATATGGTACCATGACTCCAATGAGCTATGTATAACTTGTTATAAGGAGAACTTTTCAGACCTTGTAGGATTTAGTGGGCTGTCAGATACACCATGACTATTTGTTTTCTTTCTTACTTTTTTTTTTTTTGTGGAACCAGGGATTGAACTCAGGCCCTTGTACGTACCAGGAAAGCGCTTATTCTATTGAGCCATCTCCCTGTCCCACCATGCCTGTTTCTAGAGAAATCATATCTAGTGGCACAAAATGGTACTTAACCTCAGAACAGGAAATACACATGGCCGTTTTTCTCCTTTCTTGTGCCTTATTCCTTATTATCCTAACAAGGGCCAAGAACACATTAACAATCCAGAAACTCGGGCCTTATGCCAGAACAACTGAACCCGAGCCTTCATTTTAACAGGATTGCCTACCGTGTGATCCCCAGGTAGATGTAACGTTTGAGAAACTCTGTTCTAGGGGGAAGAGTTTCTCCCAATGAGAAACTCTTAAATATCAGCTCATGGTAAGAAGTTGATCTCCTCTGATGACTGACTTCAGAGTGGAGTGGGGTAGGTACGTCACCAGTAGGCAGCCTCCTCAAACCCCTGTGGCCCCCGACTGTAGTGTCACTCTTGGCATGGTCTTCTGGCCGACATCGCCTGCATGCTGTTTCTACCACAGCCTCCTGACCACTTCTGCTTCCTATCTTGAGTCTGTAGCTTATGGTTCAGGACTGAAAGAAGTGCCTGTCCCAACATGGTCACAAGTTTGGCTTCTCGAGGAAAGAAGCCCATGGCTGTGACATTAGAGTTTGCCTGGCTTCCCAGAGTGGAGGCGTGCGTGCAACCACCTCAGTCAGCCCATGCATGTGTGTGGCCTGGGGGTAAGTGGACTGGTGAGCAGCGGTGGTATTGGGGCGGGATTCCACTGTGCTCTCCTTTGCTTGTCTCTTGACTGGTATAATCCCTTTGCCTCTCTCCCTCTTTGATTTCTAGGCAGTGGACACTGTGCTGGCTGGGCATAGGCGCCCTTCCATGGCGTCCCTCTCCTTGCGCTCCTGATGATACGGAGGCTGAGCCAGACCTCTCCGTGGGACAGGATGTACTGCAGAGCCTGGGATGTCAGCCTCACTGAGCCTAGATCAGGAAGTTAAGCAGAGACTGCATGTTTGGGGCCAGCAAAATGGGGCCTGGAAAAAAAATCACTGCATTTCTGCCCCTCATGTTAATGGGACTGTCAGTTACACTGTGCCCCAATGCATTTAGCAGCCTGAATCAGCTGTTATCTTCCCTCTGCTGGGTTTGGCCTAGGTTTGCGAATATTCTGTGTAGGCCTTTACCATCCCACCTGTGGCTGCATCCCTGTCTGGCTCTTCTTTGCTTAAAGTGTAGATACACTTCTGTGAATTTGGTTTCCAAGTGAGAAAAATGAACTCCAAGCAACTTTTTCCATGAAATAGAGCTGATCTTTGCCTCTGCTGGAGTCCAAGATGTGCTTTTGCTATATTCAACAAGAGAAAAATTGCCGGGGGAATGGAGGGATTTTGAGAAAGTCTGTCCCTGAAACCTTCTGTGATGGGTCAGCAGTGCGAGCAGCACCCTTTTCCTTTGGGAAGTTTTCTCAGTGCAGGTCCTGCAGGTCAGGATCTGACTGCAGCTCCCCTAAAAGACTCCTGACTCTAAGCTCTCTTTTTTGGCTACTGTGTTTTCTGCCTCCCCTAGCCAAAGAGGACTGCTAGTTATCCCAGATGTTGGGAATCAGGGCTGGAGCAAAAGGCAAGCTTCCATTTGCATTTCTTGAGGAAGTAAGGGTGGCTCCTTAGGCATCATGTTACAGTGGTTTTGGCTTTGTATCCGAAGCAGCCTGGTGTCCTTCAGCGGGGTCTGTCATGCAGGTGTGGTCTTTAAGAAATCTAGGGCTGCATGTGGAAAGCAGTGGTTTGTGGTGCCCACCTCTGAGCTCCTTGTCTCTGTTGTGATCAGCTGGTCTTAAGTCACACTGTGCAGGAGCAGGGGAGGGGCAGGGCGTTGGTGTGTTGGTGTAGTTGGGCTTCTTGGCAGATAAGTCTGATCGCTGTTCCCCGGCCCAGCCCTTGTCAGATGGGAGAACTGCTCTCTGCAAATGTGATTTGAGCGTTGCTACTCTTGAGGAAGAGTGTGGAACCCCCAAAGGAGATCATGTCTTAGAAACAAAATCTATTTTTGTAAAGAAAGTACATTTTTAGCTGTCTTTTTTTTTTTTTTTTTTTTTTTTTTTTACTCAAATGTCCACTTGCTGGGTAAAAGGCCAAGTGGCAAGTAAATAATGAAATGTAGCTTTTTGTAAATGGTTCTTTTGTGTGTGGGTGGTACAGGAGACTTACCTGAGCTGCAGAGAGCTGGGCTGCAGGCGGCTCAGCACCGGCAACTCGAGCTGATTTTATACGCACAAAGCAGCCCGCGGAAAGGCTCCTCCTCCACTGCGTTGTAGCAGGTCATTTCTGTCTGGCTGTTTGGAGCAGGCTGTACTGTAATGATTTGTTCTTGGGGTGCAGATTTTCTTCTGCATCTATACTGTCTTCTGATGATCAGACAGTGTTTTTATTTATTCTATCCATATAAAGCATTTTAAAGTCCTCTCATGTGTATTTGCATGTATTTAATCAGAATGTAATATAATTTATATCATCAGGTTTTTTGTAGAAATCTAGCTGGCTTGAATAAGTCTGTCATCTATACTGTTACTTTAAGTTTCTAGGATATGGATATGTTTTCTGTAAAAAAAAGTCATGTTAAGCCAGTGTGGATTTTTTTGAAAACTCCTATTGATTTTTTATTATAAACCAAGAGATATATTTCTCTGGAGAAAAGTTCATCTCCTGGAAAATAAAATCATGCTAAAAAATGTGAGTCACATGTATTGGTTTTGTATTAAATGCAATGAAAGTTATTCTCAAAGATGCAGTTTTTAAAGCCACACACACAAGATAACAGTTGGTTTATTATGCATATGCACAATCCTAACATTGCTCCAAATATGTTTGAAACTAACTCTAAAAATGATCCTCACCAGGTGTGGCAGTGCACACTTGAAACCCCAGTACTCCGGGCTGAGAAGAATCAGTGATTTCGAGGCCATTCTGCTACATAGTGAGGTTGTGGCCAGCCTGCATCACATGGAGAGACTGTCTGAAACGTTTAAAAAGATTCTCATTATTTACATAATTTCAGCTATGATCTTCACCAAGTGCCACTAGTGTTTTACAGTGGCATCAGTTGCTGTTCTAAATGTTCACTGTACCATATTTCAGTCTAGCAATGATTGAAACAGTGTCCCTGTTTTTTTTAAGCTTATTATTGGAAAAGAAATGGTTAGCAGCAGGTGAGTATCCCATGAATGACACTGACAGCAACCATTATTAGATAAGAGTTACATAAATGTATATGATAAAGGAACTTGGAGCTTTTTTAATGAAGTCAGTAACAAAAGATAAAATGTCTATAATGACAGTAAAACATTTCCAATTGCTTATGTATTCAAGGGTTTTTGGCAGAATGAAAAGGATTTATACTTCAAATTTGAAAGTGAGAGGTGGTGGAAGTAAGAACTGATTAATACATTGTGCTTTAAGAAGAATACAAGGAGTATTGTCAAGGGTGTAATTTCTAGTCACTTTAGCAGGTGTTACCTAACTCAGCCATGAAGCCATCATTTACAAAAGCCTCAGAGCATCTGGAATCCTTCTCCTTGCTTTACAGGTAGGTAATGGAAACCCTCATCGAAGGACATTACTCAGCACTGTTGAGATTGTAAAGCAAATGCCGAGAACAAGGGCCATAGTGAATTTGTGAGGATCCAAGAAATACATATCGTACTATTTTGAAATGTAGCCAGTAAGGTAACAAAGAGATCCCAGTTAGAAAATGACTATTCATTCCTGCTACCCTGTGCCGGTGGGACCTGCCGGTCCCAGCCCAGGCACAGCATGGGTGAGAACCTCTTCCACCCCCTTGGAACCCCTCCACCACTCTGCAGCCCCCCCCCCCGCCCACCCAGTGAGAATTTCTGCTGCGTTCTAGGGATCCCCAGATCCAGTCCTGACCCAGGCCCAGTGAGTGTGTGGGAGAGCTTCCTGCTACTCTGTGCCAGCGGGACCTGCAGGTCCAAGCCCAGGCGCAGCGTGGGTGAGACCCCCTTCCACCGCCGTTGGCTCCACATACCACTCTGCAGTACCCCCCCCCCGCCCGCCCAGTGAGAATTTCTGCCGCATTTTGGGGACCCCCAGATCCAGCCCTAGCCCAGGCCCAGTGAGTGTGTGGGAGAGCTTCCTCTCCCCCCTACTCCACCTTGTCCCCTCCAGACTCAGCTCCCCTGTCCAGGCCTGGAGTGAAACCCTGCAGTTGCAATCCCTGCAGAGAGTGTAGGAGACAAAGCCACCCAGCTAGTCCAGGAGCAGAACGTTTTGCCAAAGGGGCACAACAGGATCACTCCCAAGGGTGGCAGCAGGAAGGAGCTGAGCACAGCAGCCAGAC
>NDGN011386629.1:0-10914 GCA_002564285.1 Tympanoctomys barrerae | reverse complement strand
CCCTCCCCCTCCTCCTCCTTCCTTTATCAGCTTTATCCCCATAGTCACAGGTGACACTTGCATGGCCAAGGCCATCTTGCCTCTGTTGTAGATTTCAGTAAAAGCAAACAGAACAGTGCGAGAAGTTTAATGGCGATACTATAGTACAAATGATAGGTTCATGGATGTTGTGGCTTGCGCCTTGATGTCCCCCATAGCCTCGCAGTCACGGGCAGCTGACATTTCCCGGCAGCTGGGTCTAGGGTTTGTGGTGGTTCCCTGTCCAGTGCTGGGCCTGGCGGTGTGAGTGCTACCCCTGCCCGAGAGCAGGCAGCCTGCACGCCCCATGTGGGAGGGAAGAGGCTTGCTCCTCCCGTCTCACTCCTGTTTTTGGTCTCTTCCATCATCACGAGCTGCTGCCCGCTGCCATGTGCCACCCTGCCTTGGAACCAGCCGAGTATGGACTGAAAGCTCCACAGACTGGGAGCTAAGTAAACCTTCCCTTCCTTCATTTTAGACGTTGTGTATTTTGCCTCATCAATGAGAGGGAAGTATCTAAAACAATGGAAAAAATAAAATGGATTTTTTAAGAATCAATAAAACTGAAAGAAGAAAAAGATAAAAACTGTGAAGGAGCACTGGCCTAGGAAAGGGAGAAATGAAAAGCAGTATTAGACCTTAACTGTTGTGGGGCAGTCCTTAAGTCCTGGGCTCAAAATTCTGCGGCAAGAACATGATCCTGCTAATAGCTACATTTCAGTCAGACTTAGAAAAGGAGCCTCACAGGACAGGGACTCGGAAGTCTGAGGAGAAGTCAGCTGGCCCTGATACGTTCAGGATTGTGGCTATGCTCTGAAGAAGCTAATCTCGGTCTCTGAAGTGGAAGGGGAAGTCTAATTCATGCTGACATGCTTTTTTCTTTTTTTAATCATTTTTTATTAATTTTATTGAGAAACAAGTAGCAATGAGACAGTTTCAAAACCGATTAATAGGACAATTTCAATAATTAATACATTGCATATCGTTATCTTTGTAGTGGTTATTCATAGTACAAGATGTGGACATGACATCCTGTCCAAATACTATTAGTAAAAATCTTTTTTCTCATTAAATTAAGAGACAGTAGCTGTACATGTTGAAGTTTAGAAGGGATGACAATGCTGATTGTGGAAAGGCTGATAAAATGGTAATTTTTAAATTAATTATCCAGTGGTATTGCTAGTTGCATCAGCTTGAGGCACTTAGTATATTCTGTTCACTGTTTGCACCATTTATTTTTTAATTAGACCCAATACAATGTCTCATTCATTGGAAAAGCATTTCTCAATCCTTGCTGCATGAACAAATCAGTGATTTAAAAAAATTACCCATGTGCGAGTGTTAGACATCACAGAAATGTTGATTATCCCTGAAAACACAGTATCAGTTGTTCCATGAGTTTAAGAATCCCTGTATTCAATCCTACAGTAAGTAGGAACATTTATGTTACCACACATGTGGCAAAAGTGAATTGTAAGAACAGAGCTATCGACTGAATTATAGCATCTTTTATTCACCAGACAGCTGGATTTCTTTCTTGAAAGCTTAGCTCTTTTTTCATATTAACAATTCAATTATGCCCTTTTGTGTAGAAGATTTTATTAGAACACTCATATTGTACATATATATTTTTAACTTTTTCCTGTAGGAAGACTGGCACTGCCTGAACTTCTACCAGTGAGGAAATAATGCTGCCAAGAAGGCAGATTACCTAAGGCTATAATCTCAACTGCCTGTCTGTCCTGAATAATAGAACTCACACTAAATTAGCTGCTTCCAGGAATGACTCAGCAATGACATCATATATGACTACACTGAGGTGTCGAATGCAGCTAGGTGTCAAGTAATTCACATGAGAAGTTGGAATAAATTGGACCAACAGTGAGTAGTCATAGCTTGGGATTTGCATAAGGCGAAGTTAAACCAGAATCCATCATATTCCTTGAATGTTGTTCCTGTTTAGGTCCTGAATTACCTACAGAAACAAGGATCAGGCTTACTTTATTTGTGACCCCAAATTCTTTCCTCACAAAATGCCACTGTACCAGTTTCTTAGCACATCTGCTAGACAAAACCCAGTGAGTAATCCCAGAAACATTTGGAATTTTGTGAAAATATAGTCCATTCCTGTTAAACTGAACCTCTCCTCCTAGTAATTAAAATAATTCTCTGTTGTTTAATTCCATTGTTTCTGTGTTAGGAGATCTGTAGACTTAGGAATTAGTTGGACTTTGGTTGAATTCCTGAGTTTGCCTTCTCTCATTAATGTAATTGTGGGCACATTACTATTCAGATGCTAAGAATACTCTTATTGCAAAAAGAACTAAGAGTATTTACTTGTACAGGTTCTTTGGAAGTTATAAAGAAAAACGGTTTTGCCCAACATATAGGATTTTAAAATGTATTTAGCTGTCTTCTATTCCAGGGAATTAAAAAAAATTGAAGTCAAGGGCCTGCGCTATAGTTTCTTTCTTTTTTTTCTGTATTTTAAGGAAAGGTCTACAGGGTGTTCAGGGTCTCACTGCTAGATTGGACTCATAGCAATTCTATTTACAGCCTCCCAAGTGCTGGGATTATAGGTGTGCGCCACCACGCCAAGTCTCAACCACTATCCCAGTGTGCCCTGGGGCAGGGCCAGCCTGGCAGGCGATGAATTATATTAATGGTGATTTTTTTCATGAATTCTGTCTATGATATTGAGAACTTCCATTCTATTTCTAATTTTTAAGTGTCTTTGTCATAAAGGAATTTCTTTTTGTCAAATTATGTTTCCATTTATTGAAATGTTTCTGTGACTTTTAAGCTTTATTTTGACAAGTTTGTAAGTACATTAATAACTTTGTTTGGGATAATGGTGATTGACCCCAAGGAGCAATAAGCTATATTTCCAGCTCTTGTTATTTAGTATGTATTTTATTTTGAGACATTCTAGGTTTCTCAGATTGCGTCAGAATTGCAGTTCTCCTACTTTTGCTTCCTAAGTAGCTGGGATTATAGGCACGTGCCACCATGCCTAACTACTTTAGTAAGTTTTGATGTTAAGCTAATCTTGGTTTATTGAGATAAATCCCATTTAATAATGGAGCATACTTTTGCATATGTTGATATAGTTGATCCAGTAACAGTTTGAGCATTTACAGACATATATTCATAATGCATAAAAGGAAAATGAAGTCCTGGGTATGATCAAAATATACAATAACTTTAAATTTTTTCAGTGTATGAAAGTAAAAACCACATTGTCATTAATCTCCCTTGAAATATTCCCTCTTGCTTTGGATACACTTATCCTGTTGTTCTTGCTGCTTTCTGAAGCAGTTCATGAAATCATTCATGCTTTATAAGATGTCAGCAAAACTACAATAAATTCTGCTGCTGGGTGTCATTCAATTTAAAATTCCTAACACAATGTAAGTAATATGCAAGTAGTTGCTCTCCTACATTGTTTAGAGAACAATGACAAGAATTAAATCTCTATATGTTCAATACAGACAGTATATTTTTAATATTTTTTATCTATAGTTGGCTGAATTCCTCAATGCACAGCCCATAGGGCAGAGAGTAGGGGAGGGCGGAAACTGTACCAGATTATAACATCTGTCAGGATATAAAAATGTTTATAGTGAGACCAAGGAGGTTTTATCTAAAATATACAATACTGCTTCAATATATTAAAATCAATTAACATGTGTACCACATTACTGTAATGAAGGAGAAGACTCATGACCATCTTAGTAGCTATAGTAAGAGACTCCTCTCATAACCGATGGAATGAACACTCGCTAGGAGTCAAGAGGCTCTGGCTCAATTTTATAAAGAATACCTATGCAAAACCCACAAATATCACAGCTAATGGTCAAAATCTTAAATATTTTCCTTCATGAATATGAATAAGTCAAATATGTTTGTCTTGGCACTTCTTTAACAAAGTATTGAAGGCTCTGCAAAGGTTATTGGTAAATAAAATGAAAACATAAAATAAAATAATAAAATCATCCACACTGAAATGTCTGCATATAAATAACATAAACTTTTTTATTAAAAACTCCCCCAACGAGTCTACCAAAAATGTAGGACAAATAAATGAGTTCAGCAAACTTTTAAAATTAAAAAAATCAGTATAGAAAGTTCAGCTGTGTTTCAATACATTCACAATGACTATGCTGAAAATAAAATTATGAAAAAAATTTCCAGAAAAAATAATAGAATACTTAGAAATTATTTGAACCAAACAAGGGACAAGACTTATGTAATAAAAACCACAAAAAAAATATTGAAATAAATACAATAAAATCTAAATAAGTGGAAAAATGTTTCTTCTTTGTGGGCCGAAAGCTTCATTATTGTACAGTCTTCTACAAATTAATCTACAAATTCAACATAATCTGGTTAATAGAGAGGAAGTGAGTTGCTTATTATTCAAATTCCGCAGACTGCCACTGTTCTTAATGTGTAACAGATTTTCTTAAATAATTTTTATTAATTTTGTGTGCCCTAAACCAATGTTTAAAGAACTGGGGGGATTTCCATGATTTTAACCATCATACTTACACAGAGAACAGTTCCTTAGCCCTCTTCTCATTGTCCTTCCGAAAGTGGAGACGCAGAACGTTTTTCTTTTTCTTTTTTTTTTTTTTGCATGTTAAGTGACTTTTTTTTCCTTTAATAATTTTTATTACAAGTTTATTCTTTCAGACAGCCTCTCATTCAAAATATTTTCCCCAAATCACATTGTAAGTGAAGTTCCTTTTGTAGAACTGAAGACACAAACCTTATCTGCTCCCTCTGCTGGAGAGGAGTGGACGCCAATTTTAAGAGTTGTGGTTTCCAGCACGGGAAGCGAAGTGTGTGTTTTATTTCTTTAATTTAAGAAGTGGCTCAGTAAGTAAGTATAGCATCTGGAGAGGTAGAAGCAAGGCAAATTTTACATTTCCTGATGCACTCCATTTCAGAAGATGGAAAGAGATAGGAGGCACTTTCACAAATATTAACTTGAAACTGAAGATTTTGTTTGTTTCTACAGCTATCACTAGTGTTTACTGTAAAGGTTCACTTCCTAGAATTACCTATTTGTACATGTGAAATGAATGCTTTTGGTGCCTTGGTAGATGATTTGAGCTCTTGAGCATTATGGGTTTGTTTGTTTTTTTTTATAACATTTATACCTGAGCAAATAAAACAAGAGCAGATTTTTCCTGGCTCTCGCATTTGAAGTTTGTTGATTTTGATTTTTCTCTTCTTGTTCTTCAAGTAATTTTTCTAAGTAAATTTTTAATGGCATTTCAATGTATGAAGCAGATGTAAGAATTGTTTCCAAGGCGACCAGAGTAAAAGGCCCCAAAGCCTATTTAGATGACAATTCTCACACTGACCTGACACTAAGCTACATATTCATCAAGTCCCGGGTTAGATGACAGCATTTTGCAAGCCTTTATATTTGAAGATATATGCTGTATGACATTATACATTTAGTGCAACTCTTTCCTATTTTCTAAGCAAAATCACTTTCACCAAATTACCAATTTGCTTGCCACTCTTTCAAGGAAAATTGCTGTCCCCTTTTTCCCCATTAAATGATATGCATTTAATGCATGTTTATATTTTTAAACTTCATGGATCCTTCCATCAGTTTTAAATCCAGATTCATTGCATAACCAAGCTCCTCAGGGGAAATATATCTTTACATATTATGATGTATATTATATATAATACATACACTTAATAAAAAATTTCTTTTATACATAGTTTATATTGTGATTGTGTGTGTGTGTGTGTGTGTGTGTGTGTGTGTGTTTGGGACAGGATCTTGCTGTGCACATCAGGCTCGGCTTGAACTCACGGTAGCCCACGCTGGCCTCTAACCCACAGTGCTCTTTCCTCCTCCGCCTGCCAAGCGCTGGCTTTGCAAGTGTGTGCCACCACACCTGGCAGAAATTCTCATGTTTTTGAGTCATGACACCTCGTAATATTTTCTCACAACAAGATTTCCAAATGTTATGAGTAGAAATAGAAAGTGAAAAATTAAACCCTCAGAGATTCATTGATGCAGGAAGGACCCACTTTGAAAGGAAATTAAGAAGTCAAGTAACTGAGTGATGTGGGAGCAAACTATTACTTCTCCCACTTAGCAGGAAGGGTGGTGCTCACAGAAAGGCTTCTGGGGAGCTATTCTCTGACCTTTGAAAAGAAATAAGGAATTTTCATCTTGGCCCAAAAAATTTACACGTATTCTTTTCATGTTCATTTCATTGCTCAGAACCTCTCGGTTCAGGGAAAGTGTGTCTTCAAAGGTCCATATTTTCTTTGCTGCTTCTGGACTGAGCCCTTCCTGTTGCAAATCTTACTACTAATCACTTGAAGACAGAAGGCAAAAATTGTTAGCAATGTGAGACATTTAGACAGACTTTAAAGTCTCGCTATCATCTGTAACTTTGTTCTGTATTTTAAACTCTTCCTGAGTTGCTCCGTTTATTTGCTTGATATTTTACTCTCTCTTTTATTCTTCATTGTGGAAGGGATTTCACTTAGCTCTCCCAATCTTACAGATCATTCCTTACCACAGCAAACAGGAGTCTCTTCTTGCACGTTATCTCTTTGACATAGTTAAAGTTCAATACAAACAGAATAATAGGCTTCCCTTCCACCCAAAGTGACTTGGAGTTTTATCTGTGATTCCAACTGAGTGATACTCAGATTACTATCTTGGTAAAGAATCATTGAATTTGTCAGTTTCTCCAAACTGAAATAAAAGAGTGGGGGAGTGGAAAGAGGAAAGAGAGACAGAGATTTGGGGCACAGAGAGGCGAGGAGAACAAGGTAAATCTGTAGGTGGCATCTGACTGCTATGTCAGCGCAGGGCGCACTCAAAACACGCTTTCCCTAACCCTCGATCTTTTCCAGGGCTGCTTCTTTCCAACAGCCAGGGTGATGTACGGTGAGTAAAATGTCGAATTGTCAACGCTAGCTGCATTTGTTTTCTAAAAGATGTTTTACTTTTTCTTCCTTGTTCATTAGGCTAGACTTGAATACATCATATTTTTCTCATCTAAATTTCTAATGATATTAGTGTATTCCTGCATAACTTAGTTGTGTATTTTTGCTCTGTGTGCTTCTATAATTGTACATCATAAATATTCTGAGGCATGCATGGAATATTTGCTGTTCTTTGGGAAAAAATAAACATTTTAGCCCAGAGTGAATTTTTCTTCTGCCTGATGCAGTGTCCTTGCTGTTGAAACATTTGTGGCCTTGACTTCTCTGTCTTAGCTACAGAACACACCTCGTGTTCCACAGCTGTGTACATTCAGTGTGCAGTTAGCCACATCGTGTGTATTGGCTCCACCCACCGCTCAAAAGCTGTCCTCTGCACAGCCCTTCCATATAGATCTTCCTGGGCACTAATTTTTCACATCATTCACCTTATCTAGTTGTAACACTGTCTCCCGCTGCATATAGAATATATTCACACTTCAGTGGCTGAAATCTGTGATTTTTGCTATTTTGTTTTTATCTGCCCACTTCTCTCACACCTTCCTTTAGTATGTTTGCAACAAACCAGCCTGCCTATTTTTCTTATTACTCGTTCTAGAGCGGAGGTGGAAACGGGGCGTGCTGGCCAGATGAGGGTGTGGAAGAAACGTGGAGGGACGGGCAGGTGTTCCAGGAGGGATTCAGGTGATGCATGAAACTCAGGGACGTTGACCGACCAGCGCTGTGAGGACGGCAAGGGAAGCAAAGGATATTCTACTCCAGATGTGGTGTGCGAACGTTCACTATAGACTTAGAGTCTTCGCGCAGCTGTTAGTGTGAGGCTCTTAGGTTCTCACACAGCTTACTGGATGGAGAAGTAATAACGCCTTAACTTTTCTGAATTCCTCTCAAACTCCGTCAATTCCTTATGAAACTATGTCTGCTAGCGATAGCTTACGTCAGGAGAGCCATATGAACTTAGCGGAGTAATAATCCTTTTGTCTGGAATAAACACATTTTTCCACATAATACAGCCCATTGGTTCCGATCTTAGGTGCATGACGGCGTCCTCCATGTAATCCTCAGGAGCAGGGAAAGAGAGAAGGCTGTTAACGGCGTACAGCGCTTTGACGCTAAGGGTACTAGGGCATGTCAGTGAAAATTCTGGAAATCACTGAGTGTTTCTTGATTCTTGACTGAAATGTAGGGCACTGTGAAAATGTATGTGCATTGTGTCCACCTTGAATTAATTTAGTAGTCATTACCATGAATGCAGACTTTTATTTTACAGCATTGCGGTCTTTCCATATCAGATTCCACTCATTTGGCTAAAGATGAAAACTGTATAAATGGCGCAATTGGCTTTCCTCTTAGGAAGCTCACTGAAGAAAAAGCTTTGCCCTTTGAAGCCGTGTCCCAGGCTTTCCAGTACAGACAGCCTGTATTAGCTAGGGTCTGTATGTTTCAAAGACATGTAGAACGTAACGTAATCTCACGCCTGGCAGGCAGGTCCTCGAATGCCGCTTAGATATTTTTCAAGGGTCGGCAAGATAACTTAGTAGACTAAGTGCCTGTTTAGGCAAGTACACGGACTGGGATTTGATCCCGGCACCACACGTGGTGCAGGCCCCACCCCTGGGGTCACTGAGCAGGCTACTGAGCCTGGGAATGGTGGCGCACACCTGCAATCCCAGTGCTAGGGAGGCGGAGACAGCAGGATCACTATGAGTCCAAGCTGTGTATTGAGACCCCGTACTAAATATAGTTTTTAAAAAAGAATATTTCTCAAATATTTGTTAAGTATTAACTACACCCAGGCAACATGCTAAATTATCAATAAGGAGAAAAACTATAATTTCAAATGAAAACTGTCACAGTTCTTTTACTTGGAATCACTTCCCCAGTGTTCCTCTTTTCTTGATTAAAAAAAAATCCAAGTTACATAACTTCAGTGTGTGTGTGTGTGTGTGTGTGTGTGTGTGTGTGTGTATGTGCGTGTGTGTGTGTTTGCAAAATACACAATTGAAAGCACTTTGTATCATGACAAGAGCTAAATACGATGCACATGAGCCCCATCGCTACTGCTCCCTGTCGAGGTAAATGAAGTGATAGATGTTATCTAGTTTCACCTTGTGATTGCCTGCTTAATTTTCCATGAATATTTTCATGGAAATACCTTTGCGACATTGTGCCAGCTCGTTACCACTGAGCACATCTACCACATTTACAGCGGCTGCTTTTGAATCCATGTTCTGCTACGTGGGGCTGATGAGCTATCTTTGGTTAAACTCATTCTTTTTGCTATTTAGTTTTACCTTCTGTAGTATGTGGATATTAATAAAGCAGACCTTATAAAATCATGTTGAGGACTAGATGAGTTCCTGCCTGAGAAGCATTTAGAGTAGCATCAGCCACATGATGTGACGTGGCCTACCCCTTCCGCTGTTGCTACTAATACTTTTCTTGCAGTGTGCTTGGGGAAATAAGCCCGATGACGATGTATGTCAAAATCCTCCGCAGAGTGTTAGATATGAAACAGTTGTTCAATAAATGGGAATTATTATTGAAATCACAAATCATTTTTATTACCCCAGGAGCCTCAAAGTCATTATTTTAATAAAAGAACCTGTTTTGGAGGAAAAATAGATAATACAGGAAAAATAGGGTACTCATAAAGAAGAATAAAACTAGACCACTATTTCTCATCTGTTACAAAAATCAATTCGAAATGGATGAAAGAACTTGTTTTAAACCTTGACGCTATGCAAATACTAAAAAATACTTAAAGGAAGACATTCAAGGCATTGGAATGTGCAAAGATTATTTTGATATGACCTCAAAAAACAACAGGAAACAAAAGCAAAAATAGACATATGAGATTAGACCCAAATAAAAATCTTCTGCACAGCAAAGAAATCAGTAAATGATATACAGAATAAAAAATATTTTAAATCTATGTTTTTTTGGCAGAACTGGGGATTGAACTCAGACCCTTGCACTTGCCAGGGAAGCGCTTATTCTACTGAGCCATCTCCCCAGCCCCTAAATCTATCTATTGACAAGGTGTGATATCCTGTATAAAAATCTGAACCATTTCAGGAGCAAAACCCCAAATGACGCAATTATAAAATGACCTAACTATCAGAATGGACACTTCTCAAAAGAAAATATAAATATAAATGGCCACAAATATCAAAGAGATATTCAACATTTTGAAATATCAGAGAAATAAAAATCAAAACCTTATTGATACTCCATCTTATCATCCAGTAACAATGAATATTATAAAAAAGGATGGAAGTGCTCAACTGCTGATCAGTATGGGGAGAAAGGGAAATCTATGGACTCTTGGTTGGAATGTAAATTAGAATAGTCATTAAGAAAAACAGTATGGCAGGTGCACAAACAAACAAAACCCTAGAGGGAGAAGTTGATGTAGCAAGCCAGCTCCCAGGAATGTTTAAAGGAGGTGGAATCACTACGTCAAACACACTAGCCCTTCCATATTCATTAAACTCTTCACTATACCCAGGAAATAGAAACAACCAAAACATTCATCAGCAGATGAATGGATAGAAGAAATATTGGACAGGTACATAATGTAATACTATGCAGCCATTGAGAAGGATGCTATCTGTTGCAACAGTATGAATGGTACTGGAGACCTTACGTTTAGTGAAATCAAATAGGCATGGAAAGGGAAGCGCCATGTGAGCTTATGGTCTCACACATGTGCAGAATATAAAATGTTGTTCTCAGAGATGTGGAGTACAGAGCTGGCTACTAGCAGCTGTAAGCATAGGAGAGGAAAGAGAGGTGGGGATGACAGAAGATATCAAATGATAGTTAGAAATATATACTACATGGGGCCAGGGAGATGGCTCAGTAGAATAAGTGCTTGCCTGGCAAGTGCAAGGACCTGAGTTC